>JAWWEN010029769.1:0-15768 GCA_035582955.1 Sycophila texana | reverse complement strand
TTGGTTGAAACAAGTAAATATTAATTAAAGCAAGTAATGGTTAATTGTGATTAGTAAACTTTTTTCTCAGTGTGTATTTACCTTTTGTAGGATTTACTAATTGTATATGCAATATGAATTTTAATTGCTATTGCCGACGTTAACAATTGTAACTAAATTATTATGTAAGTATTTCTGTATGATCTGTATTCGCATCTTCTATTATTCTTAAAAAATTTGCAGTGCCTGATAAGGATAACGAGGTAGTTACCGAACCGTCGCTCGACTTATAACTAATACAATTTATGTACTCGTTATCATCGACGAATATAAAATCAACCGCATATGAATAAATAAAAATTCCTCCTTTCACGCGCGGCTAACCCGCGCTCGTGTTAATTTTAATTAACAGCCAATTTAATGCGGCGCCGCTGTCCGCGCGCGCGTGGGGCGTGCGTGGCAGCTGGCGCGCGCATCAAACCAATCTCGCGCGGCCAATTATTTCAGCGAAAGAAGCCAGTACGCCGCCAGAGTAATTGCGCCGGCTTGTTTAGTCGGCACAATGGCATTGTGCCTGGCATCCGCTTTATACACCCGCGGCGAGTAGCGTAAGGTGTACATCGAGCAGTAGGAGGAGGGCCGCCGGAGAAGCGGGATCCCGGAGTTGCGGAGCTTCCGCCGGACATTCGTCCTCTGTCCTCCGTTCTTTCGGGCGGCGAGCGACCAAGTGCCGCCGGAGATTCAGGCTCCCCGAGTTTCCAAGTGTTTTACCGCTGACCGAGCCCTTGTCACTCGTTGAGCGTCGCCCGTGGGACTTTGCCCCGAGACAAATGAAAGGCTGGCTTTATCTTTCGAGCAAAACGCGGCCGTGGGACTATCGAGGCGTTTGCGAGATAAAAAAAAAAGGGCGTACAGGGCGCGGAGGTGAGAACGCGATGTAGACGGCTCTCGCGCGCTAGAAGGAGGCAAATTCGCGACTATTCGTCTTGCTCACGACCTTTGAGAAAGTTGGAGCGGCGCTTGATGGATCGCCCGGTACCCCGGTCTTTTTTCCAGCAGCGGCTTACGGCTAAGGAGTTTTAAACGTGTTTCGGCGTGGCCTGCCGTCTGCGGAATACGCGATAAGTTCCGCCGCGCGACTCCCTTTTCTTTTCGTTTCACCCTACTGCTAAAAGTTTGATAAAACAATTTGAAAGCGCGGACGTTCGGACTCGATCGACAGGCCAAACGAGCGCATCCGGCAATTAGTTGGGCTTCTGCGCATTGATTTGTCTGTGCACGGTGTGAGTTGGGTAGGGAAGATGTCGAAATAAAAATGTCGGTAGCGAAATTCTCGTCTTGATATGAGGGTCTCTCGATGGAAGAGGACAGTTGGAATTTTTGTGCTTTGGAAAAATTTGAGTTTTAACATTTTTTATAACTTTTGTCGCTAACGAAGCGTACAATTTTTTCCCCGGATGTAATACAGTAATGGTTTTTATAGATTTTTTCAATCTGAAACTCAGCTTTTCTAATGATAATTTTATTTTATCTGATAAAACAACTGTAACACGTTGTCCCCTTTTTATTGTGTTTCCTATAAAAACCGAAAAAGTTTGCACAGTACGATTTTTGTAAATCAAATTTTAAGTAATTGCTTGTTATTAAAATACGAATTTAAAGCGGTGTTGGAATTTAAACGGATAAGGTGTACTTTTAATGATTCTACGTTTAAACTTGATTTTTTGCATGTTGCTATCAAATAAACAATAATAATAAAAAAAAACTATCGCTCAACCAATCACACCGCGAGGTAAACTAACTACAATAAAATGTATGACTGTGGAGAGATAAAAGGTTTTAACGAATACGCATGTTTGTCCTGAAATTCGGAACAATTACCCTTGTATCCTTTTAAGCAAAATTAGTATTTTCATTTTTAAAACCTTTTAGCAAGCCCGAATAGTGGATCCCAAATGAGAAAAAAAGACCTTTCAATGTTTCGAGGCCAAAAATGCAAGCCTTTTTGTCGAAAAACAACAGACATTGTGTCAGTGCAAATTCTCGATTACTGTAAAAATTCTGTTTGCAAAACTCAGCACTCAGATAATTCGCATGTTTCGATGACAGCTGATAAGACATTCTCGATTATGGGAAATTTTGAAGAAAAAAAAGCATATTTCCTTCCAACTAAGACTCTTATATACCAATACTGTAGATCTAAAATTGAAAAGTTCAAAATTTATAAATAAAGGTTAAATTTATTGATGAACTTTTTATTAAACTATGCAATTACAAAAACGAAGAAACTAAGGCTTATTTTTATTTTCTTAATTTTTTTCTCTTGTAAATAGTTCATCGTGGAATTGCATAAAGCAAAATTGATTTAGAATACGTATTAGGCAACATCGCATTCATGTATGTACATGCAAATGTCAGCACTACTAGTGGCGTTAGAGTAGTCAAGTACAAGCTGAAGCGAACACTGTTTTGACTTAGACTTGAGCTAGTAGAGCCTCTTTAACGTATAGCTCTGTCGGTACAGTGATGCTCAACTTCGTTAAATCATTATTGTATCTATTTTAATGTATATTTTTTTCTAAACTAATTATTAAAAATATATAATGGAAAATGAAAACAGGTAAATATATTCAATGAAAAAAAAATTTTAAAAACATAACGCGATGGCCATTTTACTGGTAGAATCAAATATACCTATTGTACTGGAAAAAAATTAGTATACGTTTCAACAAAATATTTCTTTATATATAGAGTGTCAACTAACAAAATGTCTTTGTATCAACTAAATATATCTTTTTAAATTCTAAAATTTAGCAGTTTCAAAAAAATATTTAATTCACTCAAAGAAATTATTTAATATATTGGCAGCCCTTAATATTTAAAACTGCTAATTCATTTTTTACTGTACTAACTTTAACAGTTTTCTTATACTATACTGTAATTCTATACGAGTTTTTGAAAAAAGAACATCAAAAATATTTGCTTGGACACCATTTCGTAAAAAGTTCTGTCAACGTAGGACAACTAGGTTTTGAAAACTGAAACTTTGGTGCCTGAAGGCACAATTTTCCGCGCCACTTGAGCCATTGCAATTTTGACTAAATACAGACATCATCCAAATCTACGGATAACCCAAGTTTAAGAAAAAAACTTTCGAAAAAATCTCGAACACCCGCAAGAATTTTGCTGTCTTCCTTCTCAACGTACCTATCTGTCTCCCCTCATTTTTTGCCTCGCAAACTTTGCGAAAGCAGGCGAGCTCGCGCGCCTCACCTCCTCTGAATTTTTCCAGCCAACTTTCTTCTCGTCCAGGTCAAATGCCGCGCAGGCTAAATAAGCAGCTGCGCACAGCGTCACCAGCATCCCAATAGCGCGTGTTTATAAACAAAGATATTACGCTGCTCGTGAGCGGTGCGCGCGTGTGGACTATAAAAAATATAAAAAAAAAAGAGTAACGGAGCGGATGTCGATTGATTGATTGTCGAGGCGAGATGAAGCGAGAACGTGTGTCCCTCGGCTCGATATTACGCCGGCTGGGGCGGGAGAGACCGATGCTTCTCCCCCGAAAAATATCCCGCGCGGTTGCGGAGATGGGATATCGGACGACGGCGCCGCGTGAAAAAGCCATTTCGCGGATCAATTTCCCAGTCCTGCGAGGTCGTGCGGAGAGAAAAGTGCCCGAGAGCCACTGGCGCGTCGCTATATCGCTGCAGCTACTTGCAGGGGATAAAAATTTGAGCCTCGTTGCACCTTACCCGAGCGAGGCGACGTTTCTTCGGGCAGTCGCGTCGATATCTATTACCCGAATCTGATAAAAGGGAGTGCAGGAGGGAGCTGGCTCGAGACAAACCGACGTCGTCGATCCGCACGGCACGCGATGACTTAACTCTTATACATTGTCCAGGAGAGGACGGGCGAGTGGTCGGACTATTGAGTCAGTTAAGTCGGAGCATCGTTAGCCTCAAGATGGCGCGATAAAAATATGAAGGTCGAGGGAGTAGGAATTCACGTCTAATCTGGTTTGGGTGCGGCGATGGGAGTAGCGGGACGACGCTGCGGGGGGTGAGGGAAAAAAAATTGCCACTACGTGACCTAACTGATTTTCCTCTGATCGCGCGTTAAAGATGACGGATATCTGTTGTAATAACGAGTGATATTGAGAAAAATGATGGTTTTAGTAACGCCAATGAGGAATTCCTCGCTTCGGCGAACGTTTATTCGGCTTGAAATTTGTATCCCTTTTTTTATTATCGCACGCGCGTAAAAGGTCCTCTTTATGTAGCACGCCACAATTTATTTCGAAACGCCACGAAAAGGCGATATCTCACCAAGCGGCAACAATTGAAAATCCAGAAACCTTTCGAAAGAAAATGGTAAAGATATATATTTCTGTTTAAAAAAAAAAAGAAAAAAAACCTTTGAGTTTCTGGATAAATAAACGTCTTTCCGCAGAATCGATCATACACACTCGACGACCTAAATAACTCTCCGGAAAACCCCGAGGACAACAAAAAGCACATGCCCTCTTGGAGATCAGCCCCCGAATCGTAAAGCGATCCTCAATACTCGCTCGGAATCCTCGAAGCCCCCTCCCCCCCTTCTTTTTTCCCCTCTTCTCCGATAAAAGGCGCAGAAGTACAGAAAGCACGCGTCAACAATGGCCGCGCCCGAAGGAGGCTTCAAGTCTCGCTTTGTTATCGCCCAAGCAAAACCGACCCCATCCCCCGCGGCCGCGAAGCGCAAAGTAAAATGCGCGCGCCGTTCGTAAATTCGCGCGTGGCAATGCATTAACGAGGCGAGATTTTCTTGGGCTCATTGTCTCGGGCCGATATCGCTCAGCCGACACTCGGTTCCAGTTTATCTTTAGCCCAGGCCCCGGCTACATGGCGCGCGCGCGCAGTCGGGCGCGCATGAAAAGCGACACGGCATTTACTACCGGTGTTCATTGTCGGCCGCGCGAGAGCGGAGCCGAGGAACGGCCTGTCATTACACGTAGACTCGCATAATGGCCACATTCACGCGAGTACGGCCGCGCGCGTTTCACGGAAAATTCAATGGACGCCGAAGTGAGTGAATGCCCGGGGCTGATCTCCGCTCCGCGAAAAAGACGCCGATTATGCCGCGCAGTCCACCCCCGCGCTCTGCTGCGAATACTATTAGCTGCTAGATTTTAGTTCTGAAATCTGGTGGTTGGTAGGGCCTTTTAAGGCCACTATTTCAAATTTTATCAGATCTTTCTATATTTAGCGATGCAATTGCAAAATATTCTATCTATTTTTAGATCTTTCCTTTTTAGAGATGCAATTGCAAAATAAAACGTAAAATAAATAACTAATACTGACTATCTCTGTAAAAATGAATAAGTGAAATTTGACTAAATTAAGTGAATAATCACTTATTTCAGGTGAAAAATCTTCCACCTGCTGTAATAAGTGGAAGATATTTAACATGAAATAAGTGACTATTCACTTATTCTAGTCGAATTTTACTTATTCATTTTTAGAGGGATAGGAAAGAGTCAGCGTTCCGAATCACGGATTTTGTTGAAAAAAGAAAATAAAAGTAGAGAATAAGACCTACAATTTTGATGTTTTGGCGTTAAAAAGCTTTATTACTTACTAAGTTATATACAATTAAATATGTCAAAATCAATATTATAACAAAGTTAATATACATTACCAGATACTCATATTTAATTGTACACAATTTATAAGTTTTATTCAATTTATAGGTTTTATTCTCTACTTTTATTTTCTTTTATGATGGAATCTCTAGTATTTATGAGAGCAGAGTTATGGTCAAATAACGAAATACGAAGTTTTAGAGAAAAATATCCTAAGAGATCTGCTATGTCGAAAATTTTGAGCGTTAACTTTAATATTCTGGCTTTCTTCACATTTTGGCGTAAGAAAACCGTCTTCAAAGTTTCAAAATTTCTGATCCGGAATCCTGACACTCTCCTAGAGATAATTTTTCAAAAAAATTACTATATGAATCTTCCCTTAAAAATTACGTGATAAAAACGTAATTGAGGAACGTTGCAATAAACACTGGAAATTTTTACGGGAAAGTCCCTGAAAATTTTTACGGAAAAATCTCTGAAAATTTTACCTGAAATTTGGACTGTTTGAAAATTTTTCTAATTTTTAGAGGTAAGCTTTACGTGTAATTTTTACAGAGATTTTCTCGTAAAAGTTACAAAGCTTTGGCAAAGATCCAGTTTTCATGAGGTAAATATTACAGGGATTTTGCCGTAAAAATTTCCAATATTTGCAAATATACCGTCCTTCGATTACATTTTTTCACATAATTTTTATAAGAAAGTTTTACTCTCAGTATACAAATATTAATTCTTCGAAATATTCAATGTAATACTGTATTTTGAAATTTTGGATTTTAACGAGGTTGAATCTAATATGTATTTCACTTATTATAGTTATAATCATATTATACTTTTTCGAAATTCTCAATTTCTTTTTTTAAGAAACACAAACAAAAGGTGTTAATGGATATTCCTAGATATAAAGAAACCATTAAAGTACAGTATATAACAAACAAACATTTAAAAGCCTGTACTTTTAATTTTCCTCTTGTACCAATATAAAGTACTGCGGTGCTCGTGAGAAAAATCGATAACTATTAGTAAAATGGACATTCCCTGGGGGCACTTTCACAATGAGGGTTTCATTCAATTGTGTATTGTTTACACAAAAATTTTCATCGTATCCGTTTGATAGCGGATTATTAAAAAAAAACGTGTTTAATTCCCTTTTTTCAATAAGTTTTTTCAACAAAAACAGCATTAAAATGATTTTCGATGCGGTCGAATTAAAGTTTGAAGTATCAGTTCGAAAATTTCCAATCTGGAAATTGATAAGCTTGACAATAGTCGTCCTGACTTTTCTGTTTTTGTTAATCTTTGAATGCGAAAAATAAGCGCGCAAAGCATACACGTGAATTCTGTTGTCGTGTTGAAACGTATTACAACCGTCACGTCACCGCAGGGTAGTATATATCTACATCTACAGTAGAATCATGACGTCAGCTCGAGGAATTTCTACGGTATCTTTATTAATAAGCGTTGAATTAAAAAAAAGTAGAAATTCGTATCAATTGTTTTTATGCAATTTGAAAAAAAAATATGATTCTTCCAAATTAAACCCATCTGTACAAATTGGAATAATAGTGGCCGTCTATTGGATTTAAAAAATAGAGTGGAAAAATGTAGCTAGAATGGGTAAACATGCCATACCATTTTTCTGCAAAAATCAATATTAATTTCAAAAAATCCTGCATCGCCTTTCTTGTATTTAATCATCTTAAATAGTTAAAATCCTTTTTTTGTTTTACGTGCATTAGTAATATACCATTTTTTTTAGCGAGAAAATTGTAGACGCAAAAGTTTAAAAAACTAGTTAAAAAATAGAGAAAAAAATTTTTTGACAAGCTGCAATTTAAAACTTTTATAGTAATAAACTTTCGTTTAAATTCTAAAATGCACGTACACAATAGAGGGCTCATAATTAAACTTTTGTTTATTTCGCCGAATTCCCCAAAAAAGTCTGCTTTAAAATTGTGCGATCGTTAGTCTTCTCTCGCTCGCTCACTCGACGCTCATTCAGCAGTGTCTAAACGCCCGGCTGCTTTTTTGTCGATCGTTTAAATCGACGAAACGTCGGGCCAAAGTTCGCGCCGTGCCAACCCCCACAATGGAAAGTGACGCAGGGGCGTTTCGGAGCTCTCGCGTCGATTTGCCTTCCATTCTTCTGCGGCCGCTTCGCTGACGCACCGCGCAGTCTCGCACCCTATTAACGCATTACTGTTTTTTTTTTTTAAACCCGCACCCCTTTTGCCTCCTTTTGTTTTCGCGGCGAAGAGGAGCGGCAGCGTCGCGATACGCCCACTGCCTTCCTCCCTCTCTCATTGTGTTTGAAAAAGGCCGCGCAAAGAGTCAACTGGATAATTAAGGAAGAAGCTCTGACGGATCATCGCGAATTTCCTCGAGTGCGCATTATGCCGCGGACTGGAGGAGTAGAAAAACAAAGCAAAAGAAATTGGAAGCTGTGCCGTGTTACTGTAAATAAAGGTGACTGCGCGACAAAGGAACGCGGTATAAAGTCTCCTTTTCTTCTCCAGCCAGGCCTTTTTTTTTAATTGCCGCGAATTACAGTTTAGTAAAGTTTATGAGTGTATTTCTTCCGTAATTGGATCATTGTGAGAGCGGTGGTTAATTTGCCGCGGCCCTTTTTTTTACCTCGATCGAGAAAATGAAAAATTTTCGAGCTAATTGATAATTTCCCGAGTTTCGCGATCGCGATCTTTTGTGACGCGCACCAGAGCCCCGGCTCTCGGCAAGCCTTTGGCGCCGAAATCAAAGTCAAAGTCAAATGGAACCTCGAAGATTATCTTCTAATTTGGAGGGATGAGCAGGATCCCCCGACAAAAAGTTGGTAATCCAACGCATTTTATCGAGGGATGGAGATTTCTTTTCTCGGGGCGTCCGTACCCCTGTCGCCAATTTTCTAAATGAGCGGCAATAATTGTTCTAAAGCGCATTATTTCTCCTCGGGGTGAGGAGAGGGAGAGCGTGGACCGCGCCCGCGTGACTTAGGCTTCTAAGCTTCAGCCTGGTCTCCGAAAGATAAAAGAGCTCGGATTATCCCCCGGATTACGACTGCACTCACCGATTAAAATAACTGCTGCTGATGAGAACTTAAACCATTGACGATATCACTTAAATTTTTTTTTCTTTTCTTTTTATCATTTTCTACCCTTAATCTCCGGCAGTTAGTTTTATAATGAAAAAACCCTGAATTTTCAAATAAAAAGATTTAATTGCCTGCTATGATTTTCTTTATACAATGACGGAACTGGAGAAAATGTCAGACTCTATTGGCTATCCTATAAAAATCAACTTTTTCATTTTTTTTTCTTTTTCGATATGTTCGCGGTTTGTAAATAAAACTAAAAGTGAAAAGGAGAAAAATTCGAAAAAATAAAGATTTTTTTAAAACGATGAAGTAATATCCAGCAGGTCGAATTACTTCTGGAAGGACAGCGGTGAAAAATGCCAGGTAGATTTTACGTTCAGGGCAGTTTCATCTCACACCAGAATTTCAGTGATAGAAAGCCTTTAAACTCTTCATTCCTGTCGAGTGCAGTTCTTAAATTTTCTTGAATGATCGACAAGTTTAACTAGAATACCAAGAAACTTTGAGAATTGTTCGATTCCCACGATAGCGGGAATATCACGCGCCCAAAGCTCGAATGTCCGGCTAAAGGTCATTTCGCTGTTAAACAATGACATATGGCTGGCTCAGCCCCTCATGTCACGCGGCGGGTCAAATGCTCTATTACGAAATTGTTAGTATATCGCAGTATTGCAAACTCCGTTATTCTACTGCAAATGTGTTCTCAAAGCGACAGCAATTTTATCGGCCTGGTGTGCACGATTTTTTATAAAACTATAAATATAAATAAACTGCGAAGTCCGCTAATAAGGGGATAAAATCGATATTGTAACTGTACGGTGTATCGTAAAAAATAGAGGATGGAAACTAGCGAAACCGGCGTAAATTGCAGAAAAAGGCGAGACGAGGCAAGTGAAATCTCAAATCAAATTGCACCGACACCTCGAACACTCAATAAATAAAATCGAGAATGAACGTCGTTAAATCGTCGCATTTTGCAGATGCAGCAAAGATGATTAAGTGACACTTGTAAAGTAATTTGTTCGGCCAATATTTGAATTTCTCGGACGAAGTTGAGAGATGAAAAACTTATATCGGTCACGACGGTCTGGAATCCACGTCTCTAGACCCGTAAGCCGTCTTTATCTCCTCCTTGGATTTATTCGCTCCGAGGCATTATCAGGGGATATTTGCCGTCGTAAGTTTTAATGAATGCACGCGGCTTGTTTGTTCAGCTTTTTGACTCGGCGAAGCTCAAGTCGCATTCGCCAGATTTAATAGTTTACTGTGCATTTTACGTTTATCGCCGGAACTTCCTTCTTCCAAAGAAAGGGCCAAGGTAGGCACTTTAGCAAGGAGCTAAAAAAAAAGGACAAGAGAAGAGGAGGAGCATGAACTTAACGCCTCGAGCAATGAATCGGACGTTAAGGATCCGTAGGTAAATGAAAAAACGATTTTTCCCAGACGCGCCGTCGTCCGCGTAATCCAATAAATCACCGGCCGCCGTATATATAATAACACAGCGCCGGCCCGGCGCGAAGAAAAAAAGAGAGGAATCTCCATTATGGCGCGCATTCTTCTCGGCCGGTTTTTCCAGGCCGCGATTGTTCGCATCGGCGAATGCCGCCCTCCTCGGTCACGTCAAGCCGCGCGGCCCGTGCAGACAGATATAAGAGGGGGACCGGCTGCGCAATCCGAGCGCGTTTGAGAGGTCGGCGGAGGCAGCAGCCGTCGCTCAGCCGCAAATTACCCTTGAATGGCCGACATCGAAGAGCTTTTAACCCGCTCGCGAACAACAATGTATATACGGAGTAGGAGAAAGTCACAGTATACGCCGCGCGTCTATATATACACGAATGAGCATCGTATAACAAGCGGCGCATGCGCCGCGCGCGAATGCGCGTAAAGCCTACGCGAGCGTCATTCCGATGCTCGAGGAGATGCACGAGCCGGTTTCCGGACTCGCGGACAAAGGATATCGCCCTCCTTTTATTATATCGATCGGGAGGACGGGAGGCGGGATAATATTTAACGGCCTCGGGCTGTGTGTGCGGGTGCGGCAGGAAAGTTTTTAATATTAGCTAAACTCATCTAGATTCTCAACTTTACTATTGAATAACTTTTTCGCCAAGTTTCGCTGACCCACTATTCTTTTTCGCGCGCATTTAGAATATTTACAGGATCGGGAGAAGGTCCTCCCGGTTTTTTCCCTGCTCCTCCTCCTTTTTTTTGCTCGAAACTCCCCCGGGGTCCGAGGGCATGAATTATTCATATAAACTATGCTGCTCACCGGGCCAAAACTACGTATCGACAAACCGATTTTTCACAGATAGGCGTTGGACCCCTTTAACCTACTTCTTTCAGATCTCATTTCCAGCACTTGAAATACTTGTAGAAGCCGAATTAAACTCTCGGAATCGGGACAAGTGATAAGATTCCTTCTGCAGGACACTTATCTTATTCATAGATTAGGCTAAACTTCTCCCGGAGACAAATTTATTAAATGTTTACCGGGAAACTCGTTACCAACTAGTTCACCGGCTTTTAGATGTATTCTTGGAATTATTTAACTTTATCGATCGAGGCACATTAATATGCGGCGAAATGCGGTGGAATTAGTTAACAGAGCTTTTTATTCTACCTTCTGAATAATTAACAAGAAAAATCGTTGGGTTTTGCCTTAAAAATAGTCACTGCATTGTTTACGAAAAGTTAGTGAGTAATCAGGGAGAGACGAGATTAAAATATGGAAAGTGTAAAATTGAGTCTTAAATTAGGGTGAAAGTTTTAATTACTGTCAAAAAAGAATGTAAAACTTGGGAAACATGATAGATTACTGGATTTTAGTACTTGAAATTAAATACTCGCTTCATTGAAAGTTACATGTTCTCACCTTGCCAACAATTATCTTAGATAATTCTGCGTTTTAACAAATGTACAAAGCAAAAAGAACATATAATTTTATTTTATCTGTCGGAAAACTTTTTCTTTAATTGTTTTTAAAACACCCAATGCGCGATGCAATTGAATGAAATGCCTATAAAGTTACTTAATATATTACTATAAATTAATTTACAAGCAGTACCCACACAATTTTGGACTAGACTCTTAAAATAAATATTCTCTCAACAGTATAAAAAAAATATTTATAGGTCAAAAAATTTTTTCTACCTTCGTACGCGACGAAAGCATTTAAAAATGTTTAAATTATTCGAAAATTAGTGTCTGACCATATCGTCATGTTACTACTGCCTTGCCTGTAGCTGTTTGCGATGAAAGCATTAAAAAAATTTTAATTATTCGAAAATTAGTGTCTGACCATATCGTCCTGTTACTACTGCCTCATCTGTAGCTGTTTGCGATGAAAACATTTAAAAATTTCAAATTCTTCGACAATTAGTGTCTGGACATATCGTCCTGTTACTACTGCCGTATCTTTAGCTGTTTGCGATGAAAGCATTTAAAAATGTTTAAATTATTCGAAAATTAGTGTCTGGCCATATCGTCCTGTTACTACTGGCCTACCTGTAACCGTTTGCGAAGAAAGCATTTAAAAATTTTAAATTATTCGAAAATTAGTGTCTGACCATATCGTCCTGTTACTACTGCCTCATCTGTACTCTCTAAAATCCATCCAGTGAAAATAATGAGAATTCACTGTCTTTCAGTGTATATACACTAAAAGACAGTGATAAGTGCGCAACTGAATCTTTCAGTTGCGCACTTTTCACTGAAAGTCAGTGCATATTGAGAATTTTCACTGAGTGGATTTTAGAGGGTAAGCGTTTGCCAGAACTAGAACAGCATATTTTAACTCTCGTCCAGAAAGTAAAAATGTTTTCTTTAATTAGCCATCTTTTTGTACGCTAAACAATAAAGCGAATTTAGCGCAACAAATCTACTTTGCAATTTTAATTCGAGTAAGTGGCGTTTCCCTTTTAATTTCCATCGCGTATTCCAGGGAAAAGCATTTATAATTTGTAATGCCGGAGCAACCACATGCCCCCGTATGCAGCCGAACTTTTGACCCGCGACACAGCAAATAAACGGGACTCTGCATACATTATGCATAAGTCGCGACGCATCAAGCGCAACCCTTACATAAGATTTTGAGCCGCTGTAGAGCAACCTTTTTTTCGTCGCACGCCGGGGTCCGAGAGCAAAAAAAAAAAACAGGAAACGGGCAAAAGTGTCGGACACGCCCGGTTAATGTCATAAAAGTGCGAGGGCATTTTTCAAGAGAGAGTTTGGATTGCGGACGCCGAGTGCGAATCGAGTTAAGACTTTAGTTGAATTCCCTGCAAACAGTTGGCTCTCTGCCTCTAGAATGAGCGCTACTGTTCAATCAAACTCGTTAGTTAATTAAGTAACGAACATTGTTGCTACTGTTTTTAATTATCTTTCGTTCGGTTAAACTTGAGGGACGAATTTCGAAGTAATTTTCGAAAATCGAAATGCAGAATTTTAATTACTTTTGTTTCGAGAGTATTTCTACGTATGTTTTAGTTTATCGATTCGCTTCAATGTTTTTTTTTTTATTATATTGACATGATGTAGACGTAGTAGAATAATTTCTTTACAATTTGAAAAATAGGATACGAAATATTACTATTTTTTAGTAAACGAGCCATTTTTAATAAACTTTTTGTAACATTTCATTGCGGTATAACAATAATTATCGAAAATTTGTGATATTTCATAACAAACATGGTATAACAAAAATTATTTAAAACCATATGAATTTTCGCGACATGAAAAAATGGTATTTTATTAACATATGTTTCTCAGTGTACAATAAACCCGTAAAAGTACACCAAATTATTATATTTAAAAAAATTGTTAAAATAATATTAAAAGATCGTACAGGACAGTCTGTCGGGAGTAATTCAAGAATAAATGAAGTATGTCGCAATTATAATTCTTGGTTGGACCATTGCTCATTCTTTCTGTGAAGCATTTATACAATTCTTTTAATTCATAGAATTAAATGTGAATGTTTAAAAATATCCCTATATAAAATAAACAAAAAGTTCGCCACATGGCGTTCACTTGACTATGCAAGAATGTGAGCATGACTTGCATTGCGCATGTGAGGCACGACCGGTGCTCTCATTTTTCGAGAAATGTGTTTTTGACGAAAATGGCTTGTAACGCGATGAAATTTTATAAAAAAAAGATTATATAAGAAAAATTTGTATTTTAAAATTTTTTTATTAAACTTCTTTTACGCAAGCTCAAATTTGTTATACAAGCTGCGATTTATTTTTATTTTATTTTTTAAAAATATTATTTTATAATGAAAATTTTATTTTTCAATGAAACGATCATAAGAATAAAAAAAAGTTGAATCTGATCTTTTTTTTAAAGTTTTATTTAAAAGAGAATGGATATAAATTTTATATCTAAAATAAATGTAGCTTGCATAGTTCAGTAATTTCTTTTTTCCAAAGCTTTTGCTGAAATAAATATTTACAAAAATAAAGTATAAAAAGTTTGTTTTTAAAGATCTGGTACATGTATAATAGTATTTTGTAAAAAATTGCAGCGAAATTCTAGGCAAATTGAATGTACATTCAAAATGGCAGGACTCGTCTCGCCAGAAAGTCAATCAGCGTCATTGCGAAGCAATGAAACGCTCTCCTCTTTTTCCCTTAAACTTCGTAAATTTTTATGACTTTCAAAGTTCTCCCGCTTGTCATATGCTAATTCTCACGCATACTAATTTCAATTTGACTACCAAAAATGTGTTCCCAGCACCCACACACTCCGTCCTTCTCGCGCGATATTAATATTTGCATGCATCGAAAATGAATTAAAAATTTCGAAAGCGAGTTGCATCTCGATTGCCCCCCGGGGGCAAAAAAAGGCGTCAAAAGTCCATCCTCCCATGGGCGAACCTCATTATGCATTTTGCAGTCGACGCTAACGAGAAAGTAATTATACCCGACCGGCCATTCGTCGGGTGGCCGATCTTTCGGCCCTCCCGTTCGATAGTGAGCTTATCAAATGGCTACCTTTCGATGTGGGGGAGGAGAGGCGGCATCCCATGCTGATTCATTGCTCTCCAAACACTTAAACTAATGAGAATTCATTAGCACAATTAGCGTGCTTGCGGCTCTGCCCTGCGCACCTATGCAAATATACGAACGGGGCGAAAAGCTTACCCGACGCTGATTGAAAAAAGTCTCCCTTCTTTTGCCTCCTCCCCTTCCCACCTTTGAAGATGCTTTTACCTAATGGTTACTCGACGTTCTCTTTTTTTAATTATTCATTTTACGGAAAACTTTTTTAATGATAAGATAATTAAAGTTCTTCACGCCTCACACTAATGCAATTTTTTTAAGAACCGGTCCTTTTTACCTGAAGCCCCGGTAAAAATCTGAGTCTAATATCGAATTAATGATAAAAGAAAAGTGTGAGTTAAATTAAATTAAAGCTAAGGGATGAATAATAATGTTTAAAATGTAGTATCATTATTCGAAGTGCGGAGTAACGTTTCATTTCAAAGAATTAAATTCTTGATGCAGCGAAAAGAGAATGAAGTTGAATGCCTTGGCGTGTTCGCCTATTACTATTTCCACACATGAAGCGCAGGGTATAATAATCTTGATCTTTTTTTTTTTAAAAAAAATGCTTCTCTTTAAGTTATATGATTGAATTTTTTTACGGTATCCTCATTTTTATATGTCCATTCTTTATAGGCTTCTTGCTATTTCCTTCGAAAAAAGTAACGGCGTTCTCCTTTATTAGACTGAAACAGCTTGCAAGTCGATAGTAAACAGAATTTACACATACTTCGTACATGGACAATAAGTATAAATCTTATTTTATGTTTTAACATAAGTAACTCCTCATAAGTAAAGTAACTCCTCTGTTTGGATAAGAATAACTTCAACTACAAATAGGTAAATTTGTAGTTTATTATATTCTATTGAATGGTAAAATTGAACTGATTATATTTTATTATATTTAAGTCATTATATTAATCTGACGTGAATGGGACACCCGAGGGGACACCACTACATACACTGAGAAAAAAGTCAAAAGTAAATTTAACTATACACCCTAGTAAACCGGAATATAGTTAATTTTACCAGAA
>JAWWEN010029758.1:0-15770 GCA_035582955.1 Sycophila texana | reverse complement strand
GAAAATTAAGAAAAAGCACCGGGAAAAAACGGGAAAACAGCGGGAAATTTATTCTAAGTCGAAGCTAGACACCCTGTGCCGGTAATGTACGCATCGAAAGAGCCGAATAATTTTAAGGCTGCTCATATGGCGTAAATTGAAATTACTGTCATCGTAAAAATTGAATTACTTCTGCTAAATGGTCTAGTGTGCATGAATGAAATGACTGAATTTCTGAGAAGTACAAAGTGAACCATTATGTTAAGTCATTCAACTACGAGGCGGTTACATCTTCACTGTGTAGTAGGCGGCGGTGTTTTATGTAATATCAATTACGCGCGGTAGTCGTCGCTCACTCGGGACCAATTTTGCGATCCCGTAATAATCCAAAACGACGAAGTGTGCGCATATAATCGGCCTTCGTTTCGACAAAGTACGAAAATTTAAATAAGTGCGGCGCGCGCGGCCTTCGCTTTTTTCACGAGAAACATGCGCGCGCGATAGCTTCGCGATCGCAGTCGACGAAAAAAAGAAGGAAGGATGTTTCTGCGAAGGATGAGAGCGGTGACGTGTATACGAAGCGGAACACGTGTCTTCGGCACGGCTGCCTCGTCTATATTTATCGCATTACTTAACCCCGCGACCTCGCTCAATTTTATCATCTTTTTTTCTGAAATAATTTTTTTGTCGTCGCTCATTATATCCGTTTAATTGTCTTGGGGGGTACGGTTTTTGTAATCGTACATTTCGTTTATTGCGTTTCTTATGTTTTAAATGTGCTTGGGATATTTTGCAAATTTGAACGATTAAAATAAATTATTTGTACAACTTACTACATACGGCGTTAAATTACACATTTTTTTTTAAGTTATCTTATCCATACTTTAAGGAAATTTGACATTTTAAAATTAAAATTTAAAGACAATTCTGCAGAAAATTTTAAAACAACCATGAAAAGTCTATTCGACTTATCTTCAACTCGAGGTAAAATGACGAGCTACTCTGTGCAACGCTTTTATAGCCTGCGGATAGTGCAACATAAGGATCCCAATGAACATGTAAGCAATAAATTATTACCAATAAATCAACAACATTTTAGATAAAACGGTAAAATTTTCCTCCGCCATTTAAAATGCATTACGAGCATCGACACGATTAACTCTCGAGCAGTTGCTAACGTAGTGGCAACTCTTCTCCGTTAATAAAGATAATTATTGTGTAAAATCACAGCAATTTCGTTAGCAGCCACTCTCCAAACTGTTACGGCTGCACGAGGCTCGACACGGAACAAGCAAGCGTCATCGCTGGGCGCGAAAGCAGGCGCGCCTGCGATGCACCGACGTGCGTCGGTAACGGTACATCATTAGAATTCATTAAAAGCAGGCGAAATGTCATATCGCAGCAGTGCAATCCTAATCGCGTTTACCCCCTCCTCCCCCTGCCCTTCTGACTCCGTTCGATCGTGCGCGCTTCCTGGAAAGCGTAACGCAGCTCTCTGCGGTGTCCCGGTCGTTACGCACCCGGCGTGTATGCATTCGGCCTTATCAGTCGGTCAACGGTCCCGTTATCGTAACTCATTACTCAGTCGCCACGAAGTCATACGCACTATCGAATACAGATTTTTTCTTTCGGGAATCCTCCTCTCCTCGCCTGCTCTCGCAATCTAATCTCTCGGTGGTCATCCGTCAAATACGGTTTTTTTTTCTTCAAATTAACTTCAAATTAAATCAGTTGCGATTTTTATATATCGAAACGTTCATAAGTATCTATCCCTCTAATGAAAAAAGGAAATTTCCAATTAATAATTAATCAACAATTTTTATTTTCTTTCATTTATTGCAGCTTCATGAAATAGACATTGATGAGATTTTAACTGTTCTAATTACTCTGAAATTATGACACTGAAGAAATTGGCAGCCGATTCGTTTTTCATGATGAAATCATCGCGTTCCCCCTAAAAATTTTTTTTCTAGTTACCTTATCGATATATAAAGGAGCCCTGAAAATTACAAAGTTCTAGGCAATTTCCCTTGGGTTTTTTTCGAATCGGCTGTTCTATTGATTTCAGTGCGTAATTCTGAAATTTATTTTAAATAAGGGCACAAGTGCATTTTTATGCAACAAAAAAATAAATAAATAAATAAACGCAAACATTTTACTGCGCGAAGCACGATAATTTCGCTTATTTACAGTCCTCTCTTACAAAAAAGTGATGGCAGGATGTTTTGAAGCATTTTAAACCGCGATTTGATAGAAGTATGTGCAAATAAATGGCACTAAATTAAAAATCTAACCTTAAAAATATGTATAAAAAGAATCTGGACGCGTGAAGTGCGTTGGATTTTGGATGTAGTAAAAGAAAATCGGCCCTTTTTAAAACAGTGCACTGAAAAAAAAAATTTGGTAATTTTCATTAAATATTTACTTCAATAGTGCTTGTTAAATATTTGTTTGTATCAACTAAATATTTCTTTAAAACTAAAGTGAATTTATTTGTTTCTAAATAAATTTAGTAGTTTCAAAAAATAATTACTTGATTCAAAGAAATATTTAACAAGTACTATTTAAATAAATATTTACTTAAAATTACCAAATTTTTCTCTCAGTGTGCACTGTTGCAGTCAACAAGATTCGAATGAAAAAAAAAACTATTATTCCTCGTTCCCGTCCCGAGCGGCGCGCGTCGATTATCATCCGCGGAGGATCCACGTCACGACGAGCGATTCCGCACGTGCCCCCGCAGCCCCGAGCGCCGCGAACGTGCGGAAGTGCTCGTCGGCGAGACTCCGTCCGCGACTCCGTGCACACAGACGCTCAAGGCACCAGGCTCACTCGTGACTTTTCACGCGATTGCGCCGCGGTGGACCGTAATTTTGAATTCTTTTGTCTTTCGCGCGCTCCACAGTTTTACTGGAATTTTTTTCGCAAGTACCCGGCTTCGAGCATTTGGGCAATCACGCTTCAATTGTCTGCCGTCGGCTGCCCCGTTTTCTTTCTTTCTCTCGGGAGATTCGAAAAAAAAGAAAACAAAATTCATGCCAACTCGAGTGCACTGTACAAACGGGATGCTTTACTTATTTCAATGTTCCTTTTGCAGCAGTTCCGTCTGTTCTCTCAAAGTGCCGACCGGGCAAACGAGTATCACTTTCTAACAATAATCACGGCAAAAAGTGACAAGGAAATAATAAAAGTTTTTACAGCGTGTGCGGAGTTACAGAAGCGGTCGTCACTCGCTGCCTAAGTAAATCAGTAAATCCGAGATTTCACACGTAACTCGCAGGTGCAACTGAGCGTTAAAATCGTTCCTTCGCGGTTGAGCCGCAGCCTGGCCGCTTCGTCTCCTTTTCGCTCTTTTCCAGCGTCGAAAAGTTTCTGTCGCATATCGATTCGCCCGATAGAGAGCATAAAAAAGCAGAACAGAGTGCTTTTGTTCCGTGCCCGAGGAGCAGCATCTTGCGACACTTTCTAGCGCTGCTTTAAATTGTAATGTTACATTGTTAGACACGCCAGAGCCTTTAGTTCCTTTTGAAAATGATCCTTTTACTTTGAGAGGCTGAGCACTCGAATTTAGGTCGCGCATTGAATGTGAATTAGTGGCACTTAATCGAGGCTCGAGCCAAGAAATCGCTTGTCAATTACGAGAGTCCAATAAAAGACACCCGCATTAGAATGCTTAAATGCTAATATAATAGCAATAAAGCCGTGAGATTTTTCTTCATCGAATGAATGGACTCCTAGAATTAACAAACTTAATTGTCTCGTAAAATGCGTTTATTGTTTCACGATACAAAATAAAATAACATTTCAACGGCATAAATTAATTTATTATAAGGAGGATTTACACCTATAATTCTGTTTTTAAGAAATCACCTACATCGAGATAAAAGTTTCTTGTAAAAATTACTATACTGTTTTGTAACGCAGGGACAGACACGACAAATGAAAAATTTTACTCAAAAGTATAGTAAACTTTGCTACATTTATAGCAAAATTTACTGTAAGTACTCGGTAATCGTTGTCATTATGGTACACTGAGAAAAAAAATTTAGTTGGATTAATGATTTGCGTTATTAAATAAAGCTGTTAATTTAACAATTCCACTGTTAATCTAATAATTACACTGTTAATTTAACAGCGTAGAGCTTATTTTGACAGAATCTTTTGTTATATTAACGATACCTCCGTTAAATCAAAGATGTCGTTGTAAAAATAAAACCTTCTGTTGTTGAAAATATTTAACAGCGCAAATCGTTGACTAGTATCAACTAAATTTTTTTCTCAGTGTACGGAAAAGTTACATGAATGAAAAATTGTTTAACGAATAACAGAAACAGTTCAAAAACTGCTATACCCACAATATTGAAAAAATTTCAGCGATTTTTTAACTCTTTCAATCGTGTAATCAAAAAGTTTTCATTCTCATGCAATCAATTCATGATACGATAATAATGTCAATTATCTACAATTTAAGACGAACCTCATCTAAATTGATCAATTTGGATCTGAGAATGTAACCAAATCCAATTTTTTTGAAAATAAAGGTAATACTTAAGATTTGCCTTTCTTAATTTCATAAGAAATTAAATACAATTTTATAATATTATACGTTAATTTAACTAATGATTCTAATTTTTCTATTTTAGATGATATTTAGTATATATAATATTATACATTAATTTAACTAATGATTCTAATTTTTCTATTTTTGATGATATTTAGTATAATATTATACGTTAATTTAACTAATGATTCTAATTGTTCTATTTTAGATGATTTCATAAAGACATAATTATAGGTGCAAGCTCTCGCTAAATAACGCAGTTTTTTTAAATGCAACTTTTTTTGAGATCTATCTCGAATTAATAAATAAAAAAGAAAAATAAAATGCATGATAATCCCAAAAGAGGGACAAAGATTTACGCATGCAGCTTCAAACAGACGCAGCACTGACAAAGCTTTGTCGATGTTTCACGCTCTTATCACAACTGGTCGCACGCAGCCAAGCTCGGGGCATTGAATAACCCGCTCGGTCAGCGCGGCTCGGGGCATTCCAACGGCTTCTCCTACGAAATTTGCGTCACGACCCTGCGGCCGAAGCGGCCAGGGCTTACGTCAGCGATAATTACCAGCAATGAACCGCCGAGCGAGGAACGCCCGAATGTAATGAAGACACGGCCGATTGCCTTTGTCGTTCGCCTCGTTTAATGACAATTTTTCCCGCTAATTGGCCGTGCTGTTCTCCGCTCATGCGCCTTTTTTTTCCGCCGCTCTTTGAAGAAAAAAGAAAAGAGCTTTCGTCACAATGGGCCGCCCCACCGTGCAGCTTTTTCGAGCGACACACCGTGAGAGTCGCGTCGATCTCGATCCGGTGCTGCCTCGTCCTCTTTTTTTTTCTCGTCAAACAGAGACGAGGTCCGTTCTGTGCGCACGCGTTTGTCGGTCAGCTTTTTTTTCACGTCTCGTTAGCACAATGCTTCTGTGGGCTCCAATGGAAAAAGGTGGGCTTTTTGTGCCGGCGAAGCTTCAAAACGTGATTTCAATTAGTCACACCGGTATAGGTGATCTCTTCGTCGGTCTATTGCGGCACAAATGATTTGTTAAGCAGAGGAGAATTAAAGCTAAACGCGCTGAAAGCGAGCGGCGAAGTTGTGTGAACAACGAAAATAAACCGGGCAAAACAGCTTGTGTCATCACTTTTAATAAACTGTGTTATATCTGGTGTTACTCAGGAAGAGACACGGCAAGTTGAAACACACCCAGTACAGACGAAAAAAAAGTTGAATACAAAACTTGTCGATTTTTTCGTATAATTGCCCATTATCCGTGATGTATCACCGGAAATTTATTTTTTCTCGCCCCATCAGTGAAAACACGTGCCCTGATGAGTCATCCGTCATCGGTCCTTTTACGTTTTCGCTCAAACAAACGCGAATGCTGTTTTTATGATATTTAAAAAATTCAATATCTCTCTGTCGCCACTCCATTCTCCACACTCGCGGCTGCAGTATACGAATTATCGCCGTAATAACAACAATCGTTTATTGTTTCTCTAGTGTTACTTCACCCCAAACCAAAAGGCAGTAAAAAAAAAAGGTTAAAAATAAGTCTCGCGCGTGTTTCTCAACCTCACACCTATATATAACGATTAGTACCTCACACAGGCGAATAAAACAGTACCGGCGATCCCGATCATTGTTCCCCGGCGCGACAATGGTGCGAGACGCGAAGGGAGAGGAAAACAGCCGATGGAAGTATGCGCGGCCTGTTCGTTAAAATTTTAGCGGAATTTCGTAAGAGGGAAAGGAGAGGAGGCCGGTGTCGCAGGTGAAAGACTACGTCGACGCGCGCCGGAGGGATATTTCGACGTCGCTCGGTGTCGCGCTGGTCCCGGTCGCGTCCCGGCGAAAGAAGCCTATATTCTATCACCGCATTCCTCGATTCCGCGCGAGCGCGACTCTCCGCCCGGCGTCTCGTCGCGCCATTTACTCGACGCGCCGCCGGCTGCAGTCGTCCGAGAGCGTGTGACTCACTAAAAGAGTGCCAGACCGCCGGATTGCGGAATTCGTTGAAACTGTGGGAGATGTTTTTAAATATAGATAAAAATGAAAGAAGCTAAAATTTTTGAGCTTAACGATTAATATAGTTTCGGAGCTGATTAATACAATGTAGTATTCATTTGCATCGATATAATAAAGGTGAGATTGAGTAATTGCTTACACGTCAATACTCTAATTATATGCACACACTTTCTTTTTTGGTGTTGCTGTTTGTTCGTGTGAAAAGTTAAAGTGAATGGTACTCTGTAAAAATGAATAAGTGAAATTTGAGTAAAATAAGTGAGTAGTCACTTATTCCACATGAAAGATTTTCCACTTGCTGCAATAAGTGGAAGATATTTAACGTGAAATAAGTGACTATTCACTTATTCTAGTCAAATTTCACTTATTCATTTTTAGAGGGTAAGAAATGTTAATTTGTTGAGTCGCCCAATAAAAAATATAAACATTCCTTGTAGAAATTGGATAGTTCCTAAATAGTTCCTGGATATTCCTGGATTCGAATGAGGAATTCACATCTTTGACCTACTAATCTAACATTTCCCTGATTTCGCCTATTAGGTACGAGTATAAAAGATGGGCGAAATCCTTATACCTGGATCCAAACAGTTTTCTCTGAAAATTATATCATGCATTTGCAAACGAAAAACATTATACGAAATGTTCAGTTTGTTAATCGATAACTTTTGATTAGATTCATATTTCTTAACACAATAAAGCTTAAATGATAGCTTGTCACTTTAACTTTTTATACAATTTAACGATGAGTAAAAAAGCAGGTATTAATGAAGATTTATTAGACGTAATTATCTTTATGCAACTCTGTGCGTAAAAGTACCTTTTACGCACGCTTGCGCGTGCTAAAACGGCATTTTTCCGCCGTCGTTGCATAAAATATCGTTCGATACATGTGCGTAAATTGATTCTCGCTCGTGGGTGATTATCACCCTCGCTTCGCTCGGGCGATAAACTCACCCACTTGCGAGAATCAACTTTTACGCACTTGTATCGAAATATACTATTATTATCTTGTAGAATTTGGCCACTACTTTATCTTTCAGCTTCGAAGCTATTTTAAAGTTTTAACTATTATTTTTACATGTATATTTATTAAAACCATCTCCCACGCGATCTCAGCAAAATCCGCGATCCGGAGGTCTGACACTACTCCTATAGTCACTCTCGCCTCGGATGCCATTGTGCCGGACTGCCGGCGGTCCTCGAGGGAATCTTGGAGGAATTCGGTCTGGTTAATTCAGTTTGGTGGCCGCTCGAATTTTCAGCTTGCGCACTTGAGGCCGAACCAAATAACTCGATTAATGCGAGTTTCGCAAGAGCCACTGTCTCTCTACCTCGAGCTTTCTTTGTATTTGCGCACTAAATTATGGACGCTCGCGATAGTTACTTAGCCTGAGATTAACATAATCTTTTGTTGAACAAAACTTTCACTGCATGTAATTCCCGCAGTTACTTTTTACTGCGCTGCCTAGAAGATATAAACTAAATTATAAAACGGTTATATTCGTAAATTATTATTTAATTAGCTACCTTTATTACATTAAATCGTTTAGGTAATAACCATTTAACAATTTTTATTTTATTTATACAAGTAAGTATAAGAAATCCTTAATTTAATTTTAATTAGCAGCTCCTACATTTAATAACCGAAAGGCAAATCCATAAAGTGCATAGAGAAAAAAAAAGGAGAAAATTAAAAAAGAGAAAGAGTTCGAGATAATCGTAAAGAGAGAGTAAAAATCGAGCGAATAAAAAAAAAAAAGAAAGAAAAAAAGTGAGAGAACGGAGAGACAGGCGTAACTTAAATTGAGCGATGGAAGGAATAAAAAAAAGCCAAGCTTTAAATGGAGAATGCAATATGCACCGCACAAGGGAAGACGGCGAGTGCAGAGAGAGAGAGAGAGAGAGAGAGAGAGAGAGAGAGAGAGAGAGAGAGAGAGAAGTGAAAAAACAACGCGTCGTGACCGGCGATGTTGATCTTATCAAGAGCCTCAAATTGAGCCCATTAGACGTGACGTATAAAACAATCGCGTCTGCGCGTCTCTGCAATTAAAAGCACTCACGGGTGCCTTTAACCTCGCCGTTTCGTATTCCGGCAAAAATTCGCTCGCCACGTAACGCATACGCGCTCGGACGTCGTAGAAGTACGCTATGTAACTATATATATAATGGCTGAGCCCCATGCGTCGACTAAAGTAATGCAGCTATTTTAATGAATGAATTCTCCGCCGACAGCGGGGTAATTTTTATATGCCGCATCTGGACGCAGCTTTTTTTAAATTGGAGCAGGGGCAATTTATTTTCGTGTATATATTGATTTATTATGCATCAGAGCCGTTTTCAGCGTGGACCGCGGACTTTCTGCAAAATCGTTTAATATGCAAATGACCTCTCGCTTGTGTATACCTTTCATTGTGAGTCGGCATTGTTGCGGTTTATTTGCATAAACCAACACAAAATTCCGTTTTATGTACTTTTGAAGAGAGTTATTAAGTTATTTATTTTGCATAAACCATTGGCGCCGCGACTTCCTCTTTTCTAGTTTTCATTGACAAAAAAAACCACTCTCACACGCGCTCACATATTGCGTCATTTCAAACCGCATTCTGAAAGCTCTTATTAAAAGAATTTAAAAGAAAAACAGAGTCGGGAAATTTTCAATCGACACCTTTTGGATTAAGTAATCATAAGCAATCAAGTTTCGCGCATCGGCGAGAAAAAAAGAGGTTTGCCCGGTCCCGAAGCTCTCGGGGGAACTCGGAGATAAAAAGAGCAAGGAAGGCTAGCACGTTCGGCGGCACGTGAGCCGGATTACCGGGGGCGGCTCGCCTTTTGCGACGTGTGGCGAAATTCCGGCGGTATATACCCGCTCGCCGGAACGAAATAAGGAAAAATCGCCGCCGGGTGGGAGGCATGATACCCACACGAAAAAGATTTGGTAGCGACTGGATTTTTAATCGTGCGCACACGCTGGGCAAACACTTGGCGAATTACGACGTGGACAACGCACAAACGCAGTTAATTAGTTAACTGAAAAACGTGCCTTGCGTTTGAAAACGGGGAAAGTCGTTTGTTTTGAAAATAACTCGTGCATCGTTCCATAGTCCATCGTTCCATAGACCGCGAGTTTTGGGATTTCCGCAACTCTTCTTTCTCATTGATATGCATAAATAAAATTTCGATCTTTATATGAACACAAAAATTTGTGAATGTATGTACTTAAGTTAGCATACTTGGATTAATTTAATTAACGCTATATGATTGAACTAAATTGTGATAAGATTATTTCTGTAAAACTACAAGTCCATTTTGAAGTATATAAGAGTTATAAGAGTATAGAGAGATGCATATTTAATTTTCTCACACTAGCGATGCTTAATTGATAATCTTATTTCGGTCTTATCTCTCGATATAGAAGTGCGGTTCATGAAGCGTCAGACTGAATATCTTCAACGCACATTACATATTAAAGTTTATATAATTATAGAAACATCGGACTGCGCTCGGCGATTGTTTGTATACGCTTAATAATATTTCAAAGGGATTTATAGATTTGTGGTATGATCATTTGAGTCGTGTAAAATCAATTAATATACTTATTTAGTTAAACGTTAAAATCATTTGAATATAGTTAGTTCCATAAGCTTAACCCGCGTTGATTATTCCAAATATTAATTTTTTCTCGAGTGAATGGTTCATTGAAAATGCTCGTCACGATAAATTGATTTTTATTTCCGTACATTTTATTATCAAAATACGTGACAATAATATAGTGAAAAAAATTGTTGTGTAATAAAATAAAAATTCATAAGGACTAATTTTGTAAAGCACACATAAGTATGCTCCGTGCGCATAGAGAAATATTCTCGACTTACGCGTCGAAAAATTTAGGTACACAAATTAATGAAAAAAAAAAAAGTTACTTGCGTACTTCGCGTAAATTCTTAGCAAGGCCATATAACAAAAAGAAAACTTCTGCACTCTTCTTTTTAATTCATAAATTAATTTTCAACCATATATACAAGTAATGCGTCGTTAAATTCACCCGATCGCCATAAAGCAGCGCGCAGTTAAATGCCGTCACGATGACGAATAACGCACGGCTACAAGCCGTAAAGCATGAAAATCTGTAAACGTTTCCTTATATAAACTTCTTAAAGCATACTCGGAACATTAAGATCCCCGTAAATCACGTCCGCTCTCGGCGCGCTGCACTCTTAAAATCGCTAGATTTTGAGTCACAGCCCGCGCGCGCGCGAGCAGAACCGCCTCCCCTGCGCCCAGCAAGTAGCTCGGTTGCCCGAGCCTCGCGCGCAAAAATTCTACGCGCACAATCGCATTCCGCAGAGAGCAAGCGGAATTATCCTTGCGCCTTGGAAGCTCACGCGCGCGCCGTTGCGACATATATACTCGCTCGCTGCGCTCACCCTGACTGACCTTATCGCCGCGCGCTCTCCGTCTCGCTCACTCCCTCAGAGTCTCAGCACCGCTCGAGATTATCGAGGGCCGATTGTTTTACGGCGCTCGCTTTCCGCGGATAACGAGCCGCTGCAGCTTTGCAGGATTTTGTGGGAATCGCCCTGGCACTCTTTTTTACGCCGCCGCGGTGCAACGCCTTTTTTTATGCCCGCGCGCGCGCGAGGCTTGATTGCGCGGCCGACTTGGCGATTAAGTCGATAATTGCCCGACAGTTTTGTAGGAATCGGCGCATTAGGTGCTTGAATTATTGCCTTATAAAGTACATTTATCGCGGCGAGTTAATTCTTTCTCTCTTCACTATTATTTTCATTCGTATAATCTCTCTCGAGCGCGCGGGGAGAAAAAAAAGCCTTTACGCATGCAACTTTTTCCTGCTGGACTTTCGAACTCCCGCGCCGAAGTGTGGGACAATTAAAGCTGAAACAAAACATTTGAAATATTAATGCCCCTCTACTCGTTTATCAATCCGGCCATTACATTCCAATTGCATTTCGAAACTCTCGTTTATATTTCGATTAGAAAGTTTTATTGTCGTGTAAAATTTCTCCGTCGCTCGTGCAGCGCTCGCCACGTAGTATAAACGACATTACGCCGAGAGTGTATAAATCTAAAAGCGATTAGATTACTCGATTCGCGGTGGCCTTTAAAATTCACGTTGCGAATTCGCGCGAAATTCCTCCATAAAGCGGAGGCATTCACCGGCGGCGTGCCTTCCTCGAGCGACGACGTCCCCTCGACATGAGCCGCGCGCGCGTTACGTCAACGACTGGAAAGTTTATAAATAATCCGCGTGCAAAGGAGGGCCGCGCCAGTGTTTGCAATCCTGCAGAAGGGGCCTCTGCTGCGGTGAATCAATTGAAAATCCCGGCTGCGGTAAACGGGAGCCTCGAAGCCTCGCCGTGACCCGTCAATCTGTGTAAACCTGCGCCGACGCGAAGCGCAAAAATATATACCCGCTCCCCGGGCCTTGACTTTCTCGCGTTGCGCAATCGCGACGAGCAGATCTGCTGAAACTGCCTCGAGGACGAGCCGCGCGTGCGTTATCCCCTTGGGTTCGCGGATTTATCGGTGATGTACTGGTGAGACTCGAGTTTTTCTTCGTGGCTCTTAAATTCTACGAGTTTTGGTTGATTAAATATACTTAGCAGGTTTTAATTTGATAGCCGGCTCATTGGGGAGGAGAATTGTTTTTTGCGGGCCTTGTGCGCAATTGTACGACTTAATTTTGTGTTTGTTTTGTTTGTCACTGTGTACTCGTATATTGACCTTCGTAGAGAAAACAGGCATCTGAAATAGAATGGTTAAAAATATGCTATCTTCTTAATTAGTACAAGATATAAGAGAGTTTATTTAAATTTCGCTGATAATAGAAATACAAGAATTAGAACAAAAAGTATAGTTCCCGGGATGTCTACTTACACTTCATAAATTTCTTAAATTATTAAAAACACCCTTAAGACCTCTGCAAAAAACTATATTAAAGCATATAAGTATTTTTCTTCGAATATTTGAATTTGCGTGCTAAAATGCATTAAATATGCGTACCAAAACGGAATTAAAAAGATTATGTATTTTACAAATCCAAAAATAATTAAATTTAAAATTCGAATTACTTTCAACATTGGTTAATATTTATTATCCGCTTTTTTCACTTCAAAGGCCCTTTTCGTATTCGTCCCTTAAATTATAAAATATTATTAAACACTAGAAAATAAAATTATGTAGTTTACAAATTTTTTAAACTATCATCTATGAACTGATAAAAAATTCTTTCAATTTTACCTCAACAGCTCAATAGACAGACAATACACGCAGAAAAATGTTACATTAAAAATTACTACAGTATTTGCTAAACCAAGAACGCACTTAAAAATAAAAACATGGTATAATGACTAGCAAATTTTACTAGAAATATAGTAAAATTTAACTTGAATAATATTTAAAAATTTACTAGTCACTATAACAATTTTTTCTTATTTTACAAGTTTGCCCTTGCTTTAGCCAATACTTAGTAATTTTTAATGCAACATTTTTCTCCGTGTAGTTCATAACTTCATACAAATTTTCTACAGCGGTATACTTTTAGCGTAAAATTGCGACTACAAGGTTTCTAAATGTATAAGGCAACGTTGCAGCCAGTTTCTGATTATAAAACGAAATTTCGTACCTTTCATATGCATCTTCCGCAATGCATATACCTCGATATATACCTCACTTTTCCAGCGTAAAATCGCATCCACTCCAAGCCTCTATACGCATAAATGAAAAACAAGGCGCAGTGCGGCTATTAATAGCTGCGACTGGCACATAAAAGGCGCCATTAGAATGAGCGATCCGGAGGCGGGTATCGCTCGCGAATAAGATCGAGCTCATCACGCGCCGATGCGCGCCATTAGGCGGCCGCGTGCGAATCCCATGCAAATCGAACTTAGCCATGCTTTCGTTGCACCCATAAATCAGCGAGAGCACGCGGCAACAATAACCGAGTCCCGGCGTCATTCTCGCGCTATTTTCCCCGTTTGGCTTCGCGAGGACAATTTCCTCATTTCTACGCCGGTGAAAAGCGCAGCGCCGCGTCTGGATTAGATTAGAGGTGCGCGCGCACCTCGTCCTCGCGAGATGAGGCGATACTGTGCGTGCGTGTCGCTCATTACCCGATTGAAAATAGGAATGTTTAAAATCAACATTGAGTATTGAAAATTAAGGTGGACGTTGAAAACCTTGATTTGGCTGGATTTTAAACGTTGATTTTCAAAATTCAACGTTGATTTTCAAGATTCAACGTCGATTTTCAATGTTTATAAAGGAACTTTCGAGTGAAGTTTGAAATAAACGGTGAAAATCAAGTCAAATCAAGGTTTTTCAACGTCAACGTTGATTTTCAATATTCAACATTGATTTTCAATCATTATAAAGGAACTTTCGAGTGAAGTTTGAAATAAACGATGAAAATCAAGTCAAATCAAGGTTTTTCAACGTCAACGTTGATTTTCAATGTTCAATATTGATTTTCAACGTTCCTATTTTGAACCGGGTATCCGCGGCGCATCGGTGATCATCGGGACCGAGAGATCCAGCCGATCGCCGGTGAAACGGAATAATAGTATGCGCTGCGTCTCCGCGCGACGCCGGCGAATGAAAAACGGGAGCGGCGAGAGATCGGATTCGCTCCTCTCGAGCCGCCGCGATTATACTCCTGCGGGCTCGCCGGAGAAATTCGCCGGGTCGCTGTTTGGGAAGTGTCGCCGACAGCGGCGATTGATTTATTGCCCCGAGCGAGCCGCTCTCTGTATATGATAATTAGCGTCGTGTCTCGTACCACTTCATTTTCTACTACTTCTAACGGCTCTTTTGAATATTTGGTTTCGGATGTTTTCTATACAACCTGTTACTCTGTTCAATTTTTTCGTTACTATATGCGTTGCCAATGAGACAGAATTTGCCTGTTGAATTATTCAGTTCATAGTTCTTCATATACGTCCTTGAATTATTATAGCTAAAGGAATTGATTAATGTGCTATCGACGCGTAAAAATATTTATTACTTTATTGCTTTTTATTATACAACTCATTTAGCATTTTGTTACATAAATTAAGTTTAAGTATAAGAGACTATCGCGTAAAAATTAATTTTTTATCTTGAAGATACAATTAAGAAAATTGTTTAGCTTTCTGATAATAATCATAAAAAAGTAATTCCTCATTTATGGTACACTTGCGTCTAAAATGACTTGAAATAGCTCCATTTATTTATCAAAAATAGCATATTTGATTAAAGCACTGAATCTCGCAGCAGCCTATTCAATCAAAGTAAACAACAGAAGTTATCTAAATATAAGCATCACCAGAATTAAATAACTGTTCTTTAAATGAAATAGATAAGCATTTATTGGTCTATTTTGGCGATAGTCCTATCTTAACTCATTAAACAGCTAAATATAAAACAACAAATTCAATTGATTACCAAAAAAAAACATATTTCACCAATACACATTTGCTTATTCCAAAAGAAATAGCAAACGAATATTTCTTATGTATATAGGAAAGGAAATTTTTCTATTACCGACCTAGTTGACTATAAATAGAAACCTATTTTTTTACTTAGAAGTACATAGAAGTGCGTATGGAGGAGCTTATGCGAGCTAAGAAATGAAAGTCCACAAACGACGAAAATAACGGTTGACATGTTTTATTTTTCCAGGCCTCGACGATCGACGGTCGCAGGAAAGGCGCCTGCCTGTTCTGCCAGGAGTACTTCATGGACCTGTACCTGCTCGCCGAGCTGAAGACGATCTCGCTGAAGGTGACGACCGTCGACATGCAGAAGCCGCCGCCGGATTTCCGCACCAATTTCCAGGCGACCCCGCCGCCGATCCTCATCGACAACGGCGACGCCATCCTTGAGAACGACAAGATCGAGCGACACATCATGAAAAACATACCCGGCGGCCACAATCTCTTCGTCCAGGACAAGGATGTCGCCACTCTCGTTGAGAACCTCTTCAGCGTGAGTTTTGATCGCTGCTTAATGTGTAGAATATAATAGAATTGTTGTTTTATGGGAAATTACAGTATTTACAAGTGTATGGGAGACCGGGGCATAGTGGGCCTTGGGGCAGAGTGAGCCTTTGGGGCACAGTGGGCCATCCCAATTTAGGTGTGAAATAGTATATTTCGATACAAGTGCGTAAAAGTTGATTCTCGCAAGTGGGTGAGTTTATCGCCCGAGCGAAGCGAG
>JAWWEN010029748.1:0-15772 GCA_035582955.1 Sycophila texana | reverse complement strand
ATATGTATAGTTTACTCAGTATATCATTCCACGAAGCAGTTAGAAAACTCCTCGAACCAAACCCATGTATAATTGTACAAAGTAAAAGTATGAAAAATATTCAAATAAAATTAACTTCATTATTCTAATGAGCAAGTTTGAAAAAGAAATTATTAAAGGATTAGTATTGCAGTCTTTGCGTAATTTATTCGTTTGTTTTTTCTTTTATATTGCAGATATAAAGCTAAATCATACCTTGTTTTACTACATTCTTTTTGAATTGCAAGAAAATTAAAATTGCTTTTAAAATTAAATAAAATTTTAAATTAAATTAAATTTCTTTAAATTAAATTTCTTTTCGTAAATGAAAAAAAAAACACTAGCCTTAATTTCGTAGATTTACCTTGCAGCTTCAATATGGAAGCAAATATTTGACTTTCGTAAATCTAAAAATCTTTTTTTTTTAATAAACATGTAATTTATTACCTCATATCTGGCGTATAAGGTCAAAAAGTTAGCACAAAGAATTTACCGTATTTAAATTTGATATGCTAAAATTTGCAGTTCGTTATATAACGGATAAAAGTACTTTATCCAAGTAGTAAAGCTCGGGTATGGTTAGATTTTGTGTACGCGTAGTAATCATTACAAAATGCTATTATATAATTTTATATCTTTAATCTAATGTGTCTTCTCGTTTACAGGACTATTTCGATGATTCGACAAGTATATTACATTGGAAATGATGGCCATTTATCCGTTCAAACGTAAAAAGATTGGCTTTTTACGTGCCTTGATGTCCGCTCAGATTGTAAATTGCGTGAACAACGTCATAAACAGCTGGCTGCTTCAGAAACCAATGGAATATTTCTACGAGCGATTCATAATGGCACATAAAATGTTAGGGCTCTAAAAGTGGAGTTCATTTTTATAGGTATTAAAAAAAAATGTTGAGCGACTTAATATTTACTCCATTAACTTATTACCTTAATAATAAGCTAAATTAAGCTTTTTAGCGATTCTTTCATCAATTGAATCATTGAATTATACAAAAATATTTATTAGAAAAAAAAGCGCAATTCCAAAATACAAAAGTTCAATTTGCCAAATCGTCTCAATTTAAGTATCGTTTAAAAAGCAAAAGCACGCTGAAAAACATAATTAGCTAACGATTTAAGGTTCGTTATCGGAGTAAATTAGTCAAACGCGAAGCAGCAGCGACAAATTAAAGAGACTAAATTAATTAAGATTGATAATCAACTTTTGATTACATCAGTCATAAAGATCAATATAAGTCAGAAAGTTTATTGTACAAATAATTTTACGTTAATTAATTTAAAAGTAAACTTCAATCAGCAATTCTGTTGAACTGGACTTTTCTTATTCTTTTACCTACTTTTGCTATTGTAAAAATTTACAACATTATTAATTATAATTCAAATAAAAAATTTCAATTACCGTTAAGTAATCGTTTTGTTTTTGTTTTAAACGAAAGTATTAAACATCCCTTTCTCCTAAACTTCTTACTTCTCATTTTTCCTATCAGCCAATATGTATACCAGTACAAGTGAAGTATATACAAGAATATAGATACATGCACCCCATTACATATTATTTTCTCTCTAGCGGAGTCTTGTAAAACTAGAATCCTAAGAGGACGCAATGCATGTTGGAAAAAGAAAAGAAAAGATATGACATCGATTCATCCGTAAAAGTTTGACCATATGGTATCTTACTACTTAGAGTGCAAAGTTTCCACGTGAGTGAAAAGGAAGAAATCGAAGGATAGCAGTCGTTTCGACAGTTAGGTGTAAAAAAAAAGTAGCTCCGAAAAAGAAAGAGCGAGAGAGAAAGAAATATATAGAAGGGAAGGAAGAAACTAAGTGGAAAACGACGAGTTCTTCGGCAAACGCCAACTGAATAAGTAGAACAGTATCAGGTGTGGTGAGACACGCTACTTAGAGCGAGTAACGAGAAAAAGTGAAAGAGACGGAAAATGGACGAACTTCTCTCGGTTTAAAAGAGTTTTTAAATCTTAAATTTAGAAGGATCTTGAATCACCTTTATTGTCCTATAATTTCGTACTGCAAATTTGAATTGTTAAATTTTACGAACAAAAAGATTTCAAGATTTCTTCGCTTTGTAAATAAGCGATGAGGGGAAAAAAGGTCTTCTCACTTTGTTTTGCCGCTACCGAAATCCACGCGTAATGTAATAAAAAAAGATTTATTTTTTTATTCTATTTAGAAAGTGTTTCTAACTTCTTCTGCGTAACTTAATGGAAGCAGAAGTTATGAAATTTAATTAAGCATATAATGCACTAAAAACAAGCGAAATATTACGCGTTGACAACGGCCGGCTAACTTTTCGAAGCGGTAAATGTGTACATTAACAATGAATTGAACGTTATTGTCACCGTGAATTCGCTGTAGTTGTGAACTTAGTGTATAATCTCTTCGAGTGTATGTATTTCTCATGTGCGGCTTAATTCCTATTTACTAGTCCATAACAGCATTGTTTTAACAGCAATTAGCAAGATGTAACGCGCTTAAAGCTAACGAATAGTTGCGACAATTGCGAGCAGAAAAATCCTAAAATTTCCAATCAATTAACTTCGAAGCGACCAATTCGTTAGCCACAAATTATTTTCACTCTTCCGTGACCTTTTCCAGGTGCTCGCCTGAAAAGTAATCTAAAATAAATCTATAAACGCAGTACTCCACTTACCTTATTTATATAATAGCCAATCAAGTAAGTCCAGTCGAGGGCCGATAATTGGTAAATAAATGAATGAAGATTTATTTCTTTTTCAATTTCAGCGCGGCACCGCTTTGTTTCGCGGCAAGTCAGTCGCAAAACTTTCCGTGATTTATCTGCGGCGACTCGCGTTGCACAAATCAATGGGGCGAAAAGATTATGAACGGAGAAGCGGCCGCGTCTACATAGACGCGCCGGGCATTCGGAGTCAGATAATTCCCGCGCGTCGTCATTCTCCTGCATACGCAGCGCAATTTTCTCCTGCCTAATGGTCCATAACCTTTGATTGAACTATGTTTACGCGGCGCTTTTACGCCACACCGGTGGAGTGTGCTGGCGGGCTAATGAGTGACTCGCCGTGCACAGGTCGTTGCTTAAATTTTTTTTTTTTTTTTTTTTACCACCCACGCCTTTTATACATATACGCGTTCCTCTTAATGATTATTTTTGTTTTGCCTGCACGCTTGATTAATGGCAGGGTGATGATGCGACAAGAAACGGTTTTTATGTTCGGACAAAAATAGCTTTTCGTTTTAATTTAATGCGAGGGTCAATTTATGCATATACTAGTTATTTATAATGGATGCAATTACTTTCAATGATTCGCGCGGACTTTATTTTAGGTTGGCCCGTCGCTCTACGTACTTGGTAATCACTTTTTTTTCGGAATCATATTAGCATTGTAATAGCATTATGTTATTAATAATATTTACATATATATTGCTAAAATTACAAACTTATACGTAGAATTTGAGGAATAAGGCTTCTTATTCTTGCAAAAGTAAAAGATTATTTAGATAGTGGAAATTTTACGTATTACCATTCGGAATAAAATGTGATACGTAATTCTGTTGTAATTTAATGTACAACTTTATACAAACTTGTAAAAAGTTTACTTCTTAATGAAGAAGAAATTTTCTTTCAAACTGATGTCTGACCAATATCGGATATTTCCACTTACAGATCTAACGAGCTCCCACTTCATTAAATTACTGGACCTACTTTAAACTTATTTTAAAATCATATTAAGACAATGAAAAAAAATACTGTTTCCTTGTCGTGTATAATTAGCATTAGTCTCCTCAATAAAATTAAAATGCATTCAAAACATTTTTAATTTCACTCTCTACTACTCAAAATCATTCGATCTATTTTCATCGCCAATTTTCTATCACCGAGTGGCCCAGATTATCAAATAAATACTCTACTCAACCTCGCTCCATAATATACACACTACGCGGAGCTGTCCGTGAATACAAATCCTCTCTTAAAATATTATAAAATAAGTACTCTCGCAATTCTAATTCCATAAGAGCAGTCGAAAAAGCTCAACGGGGAAAGTGTATCCATCAGCCGATACAAATCCCGCGGCCATCGAAGAACCAGAGGTCTCCAGCGCGTTATTGACGCGAGCCACCCCACGCACTCGACGATTGTTTGTCGAAATTTTAATTTTCGAATGCAATAATCTCGGTCGCTCTCTGTACGACTACCGGTGAGGAGGGGGGGGGGAGGGGGTCAGGGGGAATCGCCGAGTGGACGCGATATACGCGATTGCGAACGACAGAATAACGGATGCCAAGTGTACTCGTTGGGAGCAATTAATCAGAGCGTACAATTCGCGGCGCCGCGCGACATAACACCTGCCAGCTTGAGCGTGCGCGCGCCGGAGGGGGACCGCGGAGGGGGACCGGACCGCGCTGGGACCCACTAAATGTCAGCGCGCGTCTCGCAAGAGCCGCGCCCGCGGCAAAAGTGCCACACCCGAAGCGTTTGCCAGCTCGGCCTTGCTCCATACCGTGGAAGGATGGGGGAGGGGGGCGCCGCGCCGCTTTTTTATGCCGACCGGTCCGGCGATATTATATTCTCGCGTATTTATGCGCATAAAACGCGATAGCGGGAGGTGTAATGGAAAATGAATACAACATTTCGCGTCACGTGTGCGACGATATTAAATCCGGTGCGCCCTGCTTGCGCTTCAAGGATGGATTTTAAAATGAAAAATATGTTTTAATTTCTCGATTTTTTTTTTTTTTTTTGTTTAACCTTTCGTTCGTTAAGCGCGTGAAATGTGCTTATCTTCGTGTTCGAGGAATGATGAATGAAGAGAAATGGCGCTCGTTGTTCTAAAGAAAAAGTCCCTCGCATATCACCTTAAGATTGTTGTAAAATTCTCATATGCCTGTAATGTATTCACTGCTTTTTTTTTCAACAATAAAATCCGCATAGCACGAAGTAAATATAATATTAAAACTTTTACTTATAATATATTAAAATGAATAAGCTTTTATTTGGAATTGTAATATTGGTTTTTAAGGAAATTGCGATGTGATTAACTGGATTGTATACAATAAGCGTACTTAAAATGCAAGAACCTACGTGTCAGTAAAATTGCATTAAATTTTATGTTGCATTTAAATATAAAGAGTACCATGAATTTTTAATGAAACGAATAAATATCATTTTTCCTATGAGTTTGTTTTTTTTTTATTACCCTATAATTAATTTATTATTCTGCAGATACTGACTTGTTAAAATCATAAAAATATATAAAGAATTATGAATTAATTCAATGTATTTTAGATACAATTTAACTCTTAGCATCAATACTTGTGCAATTTGATTACCGAGTTACTAGGCTAATGAGTCTCTCTAAAAATTTGGGTTATGTCGGTAAAACTTTAACTATTACAGACACATTATTTGGACTAAAGTATGTGGTTCTAAATTACCTTGTTGGGTTGGCTTCGATAATAGCTAACTAATCTAGGCATTCGACCTGGCTCAAAATCAGCCTAAATCAGATACTTCGTTCAATCGAACAATGGCAAGTTAAATTTAATCTCTTCAATTAAATCGACGTTTATTACTTCTCACTAATTGAAATTCTTCTATTAATTAAAATAAATGGTCTTATGTGTAGATTTTTTTTTACTTCGAATAGTTTTACAACTCATTAATTAGTGAACTTCCTATAATGAAGTTTAAATCAGAAATTGTACAGCAGTACTATATTCATTTCAGGTTACGAATTTAACTTTAGAACACTCATTTAAAAATAACTTAATTGCATCTCATTAGTTAACGTAAAATTATATGTTATAGTCATTTGCTCAAAAGAGTAATTTTATGATTGCGTAATTATATTGACGTCTAATATTGAGCAAACTTTATAAAGTAATAAAAAATTATTAGCTTAAAATCTAAGACAGAGGCTAATCGGAAATTGATATTATAGTATTTTAATTGGCTTTATAATAGCGTATGACCATTATTCAATACAAAAATGGGAAACCTTAGTATGGTATCTTCTATTTTACTGACTAATTTATGCTTCAAACGTACTCGATGATTTGTAACTTGATTTCTGAAACCTGACTACATGTATCTTATTGTTCGTTTCTGGGGCATCAACTGCGCAACACAATATCGAATCACAATATCGAGCTTACTGAGGGAATCAATGTTAGCTTTACTGAGAGAATAAACCGGAAAATCTAATGGTATTTTAGAAATCTTTTATCAAAGTGCAAAGGAAAAATGAAATAACCTTCTAAATTTATTCTACAACCATGCGTCCGAATTTACCAGAATACCCCACTTTGTTCTACGTTTTAACTTGCTTTACAGCCTTACCACGCGAGAGTAATAAAAAATGTTGATGAAACAGTAAAAAAATTAATTAACGAACTACATGCATATTCAAATACCACCACAACGTCATAACCATAAACAAAACCACTATTTCCATGATATTTCATAATAGACAATGCAATTCCAACTTTACAATTGCATTCGAGCTTTTCAATAACTCGATGCATTAGAGAAAGCGGAATATTCGAGTTCGAAAACTGCCGGAATCACTTTAAAGCATTTTTTTTCTAACCATAAAGTTGAAAATTACCCTCCCGGTCGACTAGATTTCACATAAGTCGTTCCTATCCGTGATAACGTAATGGTCGGCTTCCTGAGCGTCTAATGGCCGAGCGGCTGCACGCTCGCGAGAACCTCGGCTGGAGGCTACGACATCCTATACGCGATAATCGCGCTGATTTAAGGCTCGTGCTTCCGACCATGCAGGAAAACCCTTCGGTGTCGACCACACCTCCTCGCGAGGAGCCCGCCGTCAATCCTCTATTTCGCCGGCTCCTGCACTTCTATTACACCGAAAAAGGCGGGCGGGTGCGATCTCGACGATTGCGCACCCCACTCTTGTGTATACCGTTAATTCTTAAAAAATTCGTGAAAAATAATGGGATCCACTCTTGCCCTTAACGAGACCATCAGAGGGTATATGTACTGCGCGAATTTCGGTGGAATTTTGGAAGAGTGAAATGAAAAATTGTCCGTGAATTCTGAAATTCTACATTATTTGATGAGGCTCTCTGTCACCGACGACTGTCTACTTAATCATTTCCTTACTGAGGTACGCTCGGTAGATTACGTTACAATAAGATTTTCCGCAAATGCTATTACCCATGTGTTTTATGTGCAGTCGCGGAGGTTACCTTCAAAATGTACATTTTATCTCGAAATTGATAAAGAATTTTTTACATTTATAAATCCTTGAAAAAAAAATATTCCAAACGATTATATTAACTGACATTTTTCATTCAGTTTTTTATTGATCCCAGATAAAAATTTCAATATACGCAGCCATCCAATATGAGCAAAGCTATGTGTACATTACCCTTTTTCGAACTGTTGAACATCCCAGTGAAAAATTTTAACGCACGAACTTGTGACCTCACCTACAATGTAATTCGAGCACGAAAAAGTATAAAAAAGTATAAAAAAAGTATAAAAAAAAAATATAAAAAAGTACAAAAAAGAAAATGCTCGAATTGGAAGAAAAAAAAAGGAGAGCGAAAGAGAAGGTGGCGAGGGGTGTAAGAAGGCTTATTTGGTGTAAAACTTCAGCCGCTGGCGTGCTATCGGGCAGTATTCGATAATTTTGGATAATTTCGCGTATCCTGGATTAACGTCATGGTTGTTTTACGCCAAGCGCTTGTGGGTTCGCGCGCGAAATTGTCGCGTGCGCGCACGCCACCCCCCATCCGGGGCACTGTTCCCGCTAAGCCCTGGCCATTACATGCTCCGAGGCATTTGCAGCCCTCCGCGTGCACTCGCGTTTTCTCATCGGCCCGCCGACGCCGGTATTTTTTCTTTTACGATTACCACCCCCACCCCCCGGGCCCCCGCTAATCGGCGACCAGCTCGCTCGCGCCCGGGCTAATTACTTTCTCCGATGTTTCACGCAGCCCGCGGTGATTGATCGATCCACGCCTCGGCCGATGGTAATGACTCACTTTTATGAGTATTTGCTTGAACCTAAATTCTTTTGTTTTTTTTTTTTCTTTTATGTTCGGGACGAGACTCCTGCAGCGTGAGTCGTTAAACAGTTTATCATGCGACTGCTACAAAATGTTTTCTCGATTTCGCAGAGTTGTAGATTATTTTTCAAAGATAATGACTACCTTCACGAGGATCTCGGTATTTCCGGGGTATAGCCATTAAAAGAGACTAGGATTAAGCTTCTTAATCGGCAGTGATCGATTGAGATTCGAATTTTTTTTTTTTTTTTTATCAGATATGACTAACCTGTGCGTTTCACTATTTTAGAAAATCATCCTTCTATCATAATGAAGTAAACTACCAAGTGTGTGAAATGTTAGGAGCTTTACAAAAAATACGTGATTAGAGAATCTGAAAAACGAAATACCATTTTGAGTTATTGAAAGCTTTAAGTTTAAATATAGCGTTTATACAATCTAAATGATTATACAGTCAGCTTAAAAGGTTTAATAAATAAATGTTTAAGAGCATACAGTCATTACATATTAATAACAGTAATAATAAAATAAAGTTTACCTTATTCGTATTGACTCTCGTTTTCTCGATCGTTTATAATTGTGGTTAGAGAAATCTTTCAAATTTTTTTAATAATAACATGTTATACAACTATAAACGCCGTTTTTGATTTTTTGTAATTGTAAGAATAAGCAAAAATGAGAGCTAAAAATTCGGAAATAAAGCAGTACAAAGTATATGAGGTCAGACTTCATTCTGGATCTCAAACTACAGCTTATTTTTGTTTCTAAACAATAATATAAAAATTTTAGTGAGTGATATAAGTACCAAGTATTTAATTTAAGCTTCGTCTTTCTGATGTCAGAATTTAAGTAGTACAAGTTACATGTGGCCAGACGCCACTCTTGATTTTTAAGTACAACTTATTTTCAAATTGTAAAGAATGATAATAATAGAGAAAATGTAATTCAAGATTCGTCTTTTTGATTGATATTTAAGGTTTCGAAATTTAAGTAGTACGAGTCATGTATGCTCAGACGCTATTCTCAACTTGCAATTCGCATTGAAATCGTGATAAAAAATAAGAAAGACAAAAATTATTCAACTTTACTTCAATGGAGAGACGAAGTACATACATTTTTCGAAAAGCAGTTTAGACCAAAATAAATAAAGAACTAATGCAAATAAACTAAAACCACATGCCCTCATGCAAACTCGAGTAGGCACAACAAATGTTTAAAGCGCCCGCATAAATAAATATACGTTTAAATCAATAATTGCTTAAACAAAACCCGCATTTTTATTCATTTCCAACTGGAAATTCGAGAAGAAATTCCGCTGTCTCGTCTTCCCCGACAATCGAACGTTCGTGCATTCCGTCGCATGTTTACAAGTGTAATAACGAACGGCAATCGATAAGCTATCCATCGTAGATTCTCGATAACGAAGAATCCGACTATGCGCGTTCGCACGCGCGACGGCGGCGGCGCTTCGAATTCTTCTCGTCGCCAAGGCGAAGACTTCGTGGGGAAACAATCCCGCGTGTGTCGCGCCTCCCACCCCCACCTCGTCATTCGGCACTTTGTGTCACGGAGGAGGAAAAGGAGGAACTCATAAGAGCGACCCTAAGAAATATTCAATCCCGCTGTCAATCCCCAATATATCACTCGTTGACACGTGACGCTTGATGGCCCTCCCTTCGTGACGGCCCTGCTAACGGAGCAGATTTACCATTTATTAGGAAGACCCTGGGTCGATCTTTGACCCTCGCCAGGGCGAGTTACCTTCGTAAAAAGCTTCCCGATTGAGCGGGTCGACGCTCGCATTAACTGAATTTTGCTCGGCGACTAGACGAATGGTATTATTATGCCTTTGGTATAGCAGTGCAGTATTCACGCTATGAATAAATAAGCTGATGGATGAATGAAAGTTTTTATTATTGTAAATCGTCGGGCGTTCGCTGAAGCCTGAGCTTTACAAGCGGTTTAAGGCTAATCAACATTGTAGTCGGCGTTTTTCAACTTCACGAATTGCTGTGAACAATTTTGAGGGAATATTTTTTTTTTACTAAACATCACGTCGCAGTTTTTGACAATTTTTCTCTTCATTATTCTCTTGATCTTTTTATATCCACTATATTTGATTAAAAATCAACTTTTAAGCACACTTTAAATAACTAAATTTTTCGGTTTTTCTGCCTACTTTCATAATCCGGCGAGTTTAGTCGACTTTGACGTTAAATCGGAAGCTTTTGAAATCTCTAAAATCGCCTTGAAGCTTCACTAAAATATTTATCGCAATGAATCTTTCACAAAAAGATAAAATCATTCCTCCTCTCTTGAACTCGATTAATCATATTTTATCTTATCATATCTTATCTTTTATAAAATGCATAAGTAACGAAAGAGGCAGTTATAACGAATAGGGCACTTTCGGCGCAAATGAATTTTCTCAGTGCTCCTAACAAATCTGTTTAGATTTGTCTTGCGAAAGAGAGAGAGAGAGAGAGGATTGAATTTACTTAAGTGTATGTGTGTTGTGCGTCCTACAGAGGTCCCGTGGTTTGGCTTGAATCCGCTTGGCTCGCGGTGGAGTAGGGTGTCGTTAGACAGTTGGACGTCGGCTCTTTACTGTGTCAAGCTTAGCTGTTGAATCGGTATCGGTTGACAGTGGTAGAGCCAGCCTGCTATCCACACTGAAGAGGCTCCTTGCATTCGAAGCCTCTAACATGATTCCTTAACGATGCAAAGTGGTATTTTAGATGTGGCCTTGGCTACGTCGGACTCGTTGTGAAGGCAGAATTGGATGGCGTCTCCGCGTCTGGAAAATCGCGTTCTATAGCTACTATTGTTTTTTTCTTCTTTTATTGAAGTAGACGTGTAGCGACTTTCTTTTATTCAAGACGGTGTTAACCCATTTTGTCACTTAGACCAAGAGAAATTAAATTGGATTGATTAATATAATTCGATCAGACTTTAAATGCCACTTTAACGCTTGTATTCAATGCACCAATTCAAATATGCATTAGATTTCTCAGAAACTTATATGCACTGTGTTTATTGCATTCTGCTGCTACATATCACTGTTCCCAAATTAATCGACCTCGATTATGCATTCACGCATTTTCGTTTCGGTGTCAAAAGTTCACAAGTTCACTTCTTGTTTTTCTGATTAATTTCTGCCGCTTTTTTTTTAAGTGTGCGGCATGTATCATATAAAGCCTCCGTAAATGTCTCGAGTAAACACCGCTTTCACCGCTTTAATAGAACCAAATATATACGCACGAAGAAAAAATTAAAGCGACATTAATATCGCGAGCCGCGAGTGTACACGCAGGAATACTCGTTAATGCCGGTCGAAAAAACGTTCTTCCTCATTCAGCGTCAGTTACTAATTCTTCTCAGTACCGGCAAAAAAAAAAAAAAAAAAAAAAAAAAAACACCGCCCTTTGAATTCGCCGAGCATACACGGAGAATGTTTAAATTTTTCACGCAGCAAAATAAAAAGAAAGCCAAAGAAGTAGAACCCACTGCCCGCTTCATTGTTACGAGAGATACGGACTTTACCTCAGCGGCCGCTCGGACGTTCCCGCATTTTCGCGAGCACAAACCTAATCATCTCACCGCGTTATAAGATTAAAATACCTCGGCCGAAGACAATGTAAACGCGGAATAATGTCTCATGCAAATGCGCAGGGTATTTCTCGGTCACATTCAGGAGCCATGGCGTCCCTCCCCCACGTGTGCGGCTTTCACCCCCTTCCCTCGCGCGCACATGGAATGCGGCCTTCCATTTCGTTGCCGCGCTTTGCACTTGTCGCGCGATTCTCTTTTGCTCGCGAGAATTCGCATTCTCTCTCCCTTCCCTGTGGCGTTCTCCTCTCTCTCTATATCCCCTCCCCCGCTGGGTATCCTCTGCGAGGAGCAGCAGGGCTTTTTCGCCGGCAGCGCGAGCTGAGCGAGCCACCGCCTCGCTTGATAGCTGCAGGCTGAACGCTAAGCCGTTTGTGTGCTCTACTGGCAGCGAGTGCATATTACCGCGAGCAGGGTATCTCCCTGAACATCGCTGGAATTTATTTGCACCTTTATGCTGGAGAACGCAAATAAGTAACTGGGGTGGGTCTTCCATTTTTAATGCAAAAAAAGATTTTCTTTTTAATTTTTTAGGGCGAATTGTTTTTAGATCCAGAGAAATATATTAAGTAAGTCTTACTGATTATTATTTAAAAGAAAATATTTAAAGCTTGTCTTTTTGATCGATAACTTTTGAATCTTTACGCTGGGGGGCACAAATAAGTGACTGGGGTGGGTCTTCCGTCCTTAATGCAGGAAAAAGTTTTTCTCAATATTTTAGACCGCCTTATTTTTAGATCCGCATGAATCTAAGTAAGTTGTACTGATTAGTGTTTAAAAGAAAAAATTGGAAGCTTGTCTTTTTGATCGATAACTAATGCTATATACGTAAGGTTTCGGAATTTAAGTAGTATAAGTCAATTATGGCAAGTCGTAAATATTGATTTTTAAGTGCAGTTTGTATTGAAATCGTGACGAATTGTAAGAAATATAAAAGTGCTATTTTAAGCGATGTCTTTTTGATTCATAATAAATGAGACATAAAGAGATTCGGAAAGTAAGTAGTGCAAGGTTCGTGCGGTCAGGCGTTTTACTGGATTATAATAGAGTTTAATTTATTTCGAGCTTGTCCTTTTAATCGATTGTTAATACTACCTAAGTTATGAATAATTAAGTAGTACAAGTAGTACAAGTTGCATTTGGTCAGACGAAAGTGTTGACTTTTAAGTGCAGCTTATTTTGAAATTGTAACGAATGATAAGATTAATATAAAATTTATTTCTAGCTTTGTCTTTTTAATCGATATTTAATACTGCGTAAGCTATCAGGGATTAAGTAGTTCAATTTACATGTGGTCAGACGGGCGATAAAAATGATAAAAATTTAATTCGAGGTTTATCTTTTCTATCAATAATAATCAATAATAAATTAACTATATAAGGTGTCAAGATTTAAGTAGTACAAGTAACACGCTGTCAGACTGCTGCTTTATTGAAATATCACGACTCCAACATAATCTTGTTACATATCCTTGTAAATCTTTTGAAAATAGATTATCTACAAAAATAAATCTCACTATTTTTCCTCGTCATCATAAGGACGTCACTCCAAATTCCATTTAATGAGGAAAGAACAAAAAGGTACCCACCTCGTAGATAACTCCGTCAAAAATTTCTATCAATTCCTTAAGATTCAGGAAATTACTGAAATTTTTTCCCTCTAATTCCCTCCACCGAAGCTCAAAGTTCACCTAGGAGTTTCCTACACTCCACGTTAATTAATCCAGGTTGAAACTTTTAAAAACGCTCCGCGTTAGATTAATTATGATCAGAAACGTCGCGAGGAGTTGGAGAATTTCCCGAAGTTTCCCCCCGGGCAAATTAATTACCAATGGATACAGCCGTTTACGTTCACCGACGGATAAACTTGCTTGTAACAGAGAGACAGAGAGAGAGAGAAATATATAGATAGATAGCCCTCTGCCACGGACACAAAAAATACAATAAAGTACAAATATGATACAAAGTCAAAATATATAAATTTAGAAATAAATAATAAATTTGATCGAGGCTTGAGGCAGTTTCAGCCAATCTTAACAGCTATCAGTCTTGTCATATATCACAGTGCTGTGCCAGCTCATTGAGAAAAAAAAGAAGAAATTTCCTGTAGAACTTCCTGTAGAGCTTCCTGCACAGCTCTTCCTAGAGACTAGAGTAGAGTAGAGTAGAGTAATATTTATTTAGGGCCGTTGGGTATGACCTTATCTGGTCCCTGAGACAAAATACAAAGTATAACAAACAATAAAAATAAAAATAATTTCAAGTGCAATAACAAAGATAAAATATAGATAAAGACCCTTGACAATAAAATTTACAATAGCGATATATGAGAGAGAGAGAGAGAGAGAGAGAGAGAGAGAAGTGAGTGTTAGGATCAATTGGCTGATCCGTACGCACCTTGCACTGGTCAACGGAAGACCGGGCCTGGTGAAGAGGTGAAGATCCAAAGACGACGGGGACCTGCGCCACGCATGACGCGGAAGGGGACAAGTGGTCGGGCGACAATAGACGAGCTGAGAAATTGAGTTGGCACTGATTAGACATTGCGGGCGTGCCGTCATGCCGCGATGGTTCGCTGGAATCCAGCGGCATACCGGCGCACGAGGTGCACAGTCTCATTCTGCGCTCGAATGCGCCGGTCCGTTATTACGCCCCCGCCATCCGCGCTCTTTGGAATAAGAAAGGCTGACTGGTGCGAGCGAGTTAACCGGAGATTACTCCCTCTCGCCGACCTTCCGCCTCTGCCCCCTTTTCCCCGGCCTTCCCTCTGTCTCTATTTCTCATGCGTGAAATAAACGAAATCTTAGGCGGTCTTAAGTGATTTTCTCTCAGCCCCCCCACTCCCACCCTTCCCCTCGGCTCCCTTCCTTCATGAGGGAGAAACTTTTGCGTGTGGATGGAAATTGGAACACTGCAATTTCCCTGCAGGATGCAGCGTGGAGTGCCGCTGTTTTATTGACCTTGCTATCTTCGGGTGTGAAAAGTCTATAAGTATAGCTGAAGATACGGAGAAATTTTTTGTTTTTTCGCTTTGTTTTTAAATTCGGTAAATGTATTATATGAAATTCTAAAACATTCGTGATATTCTATAACATTCATTAACGTATATGTGGTAGGTAGGGACTAAATTAATTTAAATAATTATTATCGTTAAATTATATAAACTATGAAAAATAAAAAATACGAAACTGTGGCTGTATTATCTGACGGATCTAATAGAGTTTTTCTTTTACGAAATTCCGATTGGGGAAGAGCGAGCTTAAAGATTTGGAAGTGGTAAGGACTTCATAGTCAGATCTAGAGAGATCAGTGAAATAAAGTCTATAAATAATCAAAGCTTACGCTGTGAACTGTCAAAGTGGATTTCCAATAAAATGGTTACGGTCGAATATTTGTTCTATTCCCGTGTTTAAATTAGAATTGTAATATATTCGACAATTTGAATATCTGCCTCGATTATTTAAACGCACCCACTGAACATAAAACTTTAACTAATTTCAAGTTTTGAACGCTTAATGCATCATGTTTCATTGTGATTACTGTCATGCACATACCTATTCTAAGCAGTCAGATTACAGGAACAAATCAATTCATTAATCAAAAAAATCAATAGAAACAGTAAAACCTTTTTTGGATTAGAACCGCAAGCATTATATTATAAACAATATTCTAATCTTTAAAGAGTAAAATAACGGACTTACAATATAAACAAAATAAATTTTCAAGATATTATTTTGTAATAAACAGTTTGAACTTTAAATTTTAATATTGTTTATTTATATTGTAATACATTTCAACGCAAATGATAAGCATTAAAAAAGAAAATAGTGGATTTGTATAATTCTGCTGGAAACATAAATGTCATATGTTTGGGAGAATGAGCTATAAATCATCATCCTCCAGTTTTACACTGACACGATCAGTGAAATGTACATCAACATCGATAAAGCGTCGAACAGACGAATAAACTATCATTGAATATTCGTCCAATATAGAAAATTATCCAACAAATGTATACATATGTGCGATTCTACGGACTTAGACAAACAACTGGGGTATTAAAAATAAAAAAAAAATTTTGAAAGCACACCTACG
>JAWWEN010029737.1:0-15773 GCA_035582955.1 Sycophila texana | reverse complement strand
GGCCCCAACCTTCGCCCGCACCTGTGAGGTACAACCATTAGATTACCTCTCCATTACAATCTTTTTTCTTTTTTTTTTTTTAACAATATTTTATTTACATTTACTTACAAGCGCATCTTCTTCGCAGCGGGTCTCTCGGTGGCTGGTGAAGCAGGCCGCTTCTCAACGCTGTCTGATCTGATCGCGTAATGCCCCCACGGTAGCGTGTCCGTTTCACCTTGGATGAGGTATCGCTTGTTGTCGTGGGGGCTCAACGCGATCTTCTCCATCTTCTCAGAGCGAATCTGGTGGAGCCTCGCCAGGATGTTGTGTTGCTCCCTTACTGCTATGGCATCCTCCCGTAGACACCGGATGTAGTCGTCAAATTCGATCCTGTTTTTGACGACTGACGCTTTGACTTCTTTCGCTTTCGGGATTAGGTGTGTGGTTTTAGTATAAATTTACCTCAAAATTTCACCTGCATAAATATTCCATACCCATTAGAATCACAGAACAACCATCAGACTGTTTCTAAATTTTGGCATGCGATTACCTGCAGGTCTAAGATATTGATGGATTGGCCAACCATCAGCGAAGATACGGAAACACGCCCCAATAAATAGAGACATCCCCCCGGCGTACGGCGTAGGCGTTTCAACCCGCAACCATCCTGACCATCATACCAATTTACTTTCTATCTCTTTTGTTGCAGATGGACAAATGTAAATGGACATTAGAGGTACCGCTAGAGAAGGTGGAAGAGGTTATGGCAAATGCCATAACCTGGGCCAATACGCAGTCGGAGGCTCCGGCTGCGGGTGAGTTATTGGCCGGGATGATGGAGGCACTCCACCTGCAGAAGGACACCTTGATGGACGAACACCGGGCCAAAATGGTTGCCCAAGCCAGGGTAACCATCGAGGAGGTGGAGCTCGAGGTCGCGTCTTCATCCAAACCCGGAGTGCCCCGAGGAAAAGGGGATGAAGAGGAGCCAGCAACGCGTCCATCCGGCTCCATCCCAGTCGGTGCCCCTTCGGTCAGACCAGCGGCGGCGTTGGCAGATGCCACGTCGCAAACACCGGAGGAATGGTCCACGCCGTTGGACGTTGCGGCAATTGCCGCAGCGGCCACCGTCAGGAGGGGAGACTCCATTGAAGATCGATGGAAGTCCATCGAAGCCGGCCTCCTGACGGCCCAGAAGATCTCGGCGAAGGCCAAGACCTTCGAACAAGAAGCTTGCGCCCGCATGGACAAGTTCATGCGGGAGGAAGTAGGAGCCAAGCGATTGGTCGGATCTTGGCCAACGAAAGTGGCCAACCGCCGAGAGAACTGGGAGGCGTGGGACCGGTGCACCGATGCCCGACGGGCTAAGATTAAAGCAGCGGAGGAACTCGAAAGGGCCCGGGCTGAGGCGAAGGAGCTGCAGCGGCAGCTGCTAGAGGTCCAGAGGCGGGAGGAAGAAGCTTACAGAAATCTCCACGGCAACTTGGAGCCGCGTCAAACACAGCCTACGCCACGGAAATTTCCGTGGCGTTCGGCAAATTCCTCGGCAAATGCCGAGGGAATAGAAGAGAAAGAGGTTTTATCGACCGGTAAAGCAAAGAGGCTGTGCATGATCTGCGGGTATCCGGGCGTGCGTATGCCGTCCAAGTATCCGCGGTTCAAGGAGCATGCACCGCCAAATTACTTTAAAAATAATAGCGAAAAATAAAAAAAAAATCCATTTACTTGAGCGCATCATCCTTTAACCTTTACCATACCCATCCCCGTCCGCTGAAGTAGGAGGAGACGTTCGTTGATCGGAATCTTATAGCGACGTCTGGGGAGGGGAGCGGTTATTAGGGTAAGATAGTTATCGGTCGTCATGAGAGCGCGAGCTCGAGCATGAACTTCGAAAGCGCGCCGTGGGTCGCGCCACGCGACGGGGGGCGGAAGTGCTAGAGGGATTCTCGTTCGAGATGCCGGCGCGCGCGCACGCATGACCGTGCCCTACCTCAAAGAGAGCGAGAGCTAGAGAAAACGAGGAGGACTACCTCCTGGGAAATCGAGCGACCAAGGGTGCGAGCGACCGAGAGCGTGTGAGAGTTCAACAGCTAGCCAGCCAGGAATATAGAAAAGGTAGGAGAGTACTCTCGAGGTGGGCGAAGGTGTGTGTGCGCGAGAGATCGTTTTCGACTTCGCGCGTTCTCCGTGTTCTACTCGACCCGTGCGTTTACTATTATCTAGTGTAATTTAGACTAACCGAATAAACGGTTATTTTTATATTAATCGAGGCTTCCGTAATTTATCCGACAATGTTCGCCTTTCCCTCGAACCGTTTCGCCCAATTGTTAGCCGGAGAACGGAATTGCTACGCTAAATACCGCGGCGCCTAGGGAACCGCGAACGCGCTTTTCGCGGTCAATTTCAGCACGCGGCCGAGCTCAGCGGAGCTCAGAGAAGTTTCGGAGCTAATACTCCGCAGCACTTCTAGCGGCCGGCATTGCAAATGTGCATACGAATTTACACATCGCCGCAACGTGGGATGTACATGCGGCCAAGGGACAACCCTGTTACAAATTGAATAAAAATATTGTTGCCAACCGTTATAATACACAGATGATTACTGTTTGAGTAATGAGTAATTACACTGGGAGGGGAATTCGGTTTCAATTAGCGGTCTTAATTTGGGGTTTAAATATATTCATCTGAACTGCTGCTCAAGTGATTTTCGGCGAAATACATATATTCGTATATTTTCATTCGTTTCACCGGTGGTATAATATTATAAATTATTTCATTTTATTCATTTCCTATGAATATTTATAAATAGGAATCAAAATACAGAATGAAAATTTTTTTTTTAAATCTTTTATTAAAATTTTCTTTTCTTTTTCCCCCTGATGCATCTGACATCGTGCTTTTCTCGGACTCATTGTGTACCAGCAGTTAAATTTCGCAATAAATAAATAATATAAAAATGCAGTAAAATATTAATATTTTTGATTTACACGCGCTTAAATCATGCACTTAATGTATATTATGAACATTTTACATCGGTATCAATTTGACTAGGAGAGAGTACGGCATGAACCTTCTTTAAAAAAAAGAGTCATTAATAACCACCCCTGTGAAATAGAGTCTGTACTATATTGAATACCTTATTTTACTAACATTGTAAGCGCAGCTATTTATATTAAAATTTTTTTTTAAAGCTAACGATTTCTTTTAGCATAAATTTTAAAAACATTTTGCGGAGGAGCGGAGGAGCTTGAAAGAGCCCGGACTGAGGCTAAGAAGCTGCAGCGGCAGCTGCGGGAGATCCAGAGGCGGGAGGAGGAAGCCTTGAGAAAGCTCCACGGCAAATTGGAGCCGCTTCAACCACAGCCGGATCAATCCACGCCACGGAAATTTCCGTGGCATTCGGCAAGTTCCTCGGCAAATGCCGAGGGAATAGAAGAGGAAGAGGAGATATTACTGACCAGTAAGCATCCACATGTTTTTTTAATACTTAATATTCATAGAATTACCAAGAGACTATGTTTTATAATGAATTCGTGAGTAATAATAATTAATTAATAATAATTCATTAATAATAATTAGTAATAATTAATTAATTAGTCATAATTAATGAATTAACCATAATTAATTAATTAGGCTTTAATTAATGAATTAGCCATAATTAATTAATTAGTAATAGTTAATTCTTTTTAGGCCTCATCATTAGATAAAGATGTCAGGGTATAAAAGATATCTGACCTTGGGAGATGGCGCTCTTAACCGGTCAATGCTCCGGACTCGTAGTAATGAACTTGTTGAAGAAGGCCATCAGGTAACCTAATTGATAACTTAAATAAATTTTATATTATTATTAAAAAGAGAATCTTCTCCCTCTATTAGATTAACGAAAACTTTATCAAATTTTGCATCTGTAAGATCCAACGTATAATATTCTATTCACCCTTCAAAAATAGGGCTTTACCTACGGAAAAGATATAGAATTATTTGAATTACTTATTCTTGTGACGTGTTTGACGTGAAAAAACCCGGGAATGCATTCCCTAGGTCCCCAAACCCCGTCCACGAACAACCGACTCGATCCGGCTTTTAATTTTAAGTGCGACGTGCGCGAACGGCTCGCGACGTTGCTAGGTGCCAGGCAATGATTGCCGACCGGATCGGTATCCGGGCGGTAATTGCACTTACAGTAGCGGGTGTCTTGGGAAAACACCCGGCGAACGAACAGACACAAACACTCAGTTTCTCGCAAATAAAGACACGAATAATTAATAATATGCTAATTTATTAGACTTTGTATATTTATAGGTGGCAATGTGTAACGCGATCAGCACGCGGCACGACTCCACGCAAGCACAATTTACAAGTGACAACTCTAACGATTTCCGCATCTATAATAGCGCACGACTTCCCTACTTATCAATTTCCGCGCCTCTAGATTTCGCGCTCCGTCTCGCGCACGACTCGCGGCACGTTCGCAGCACTCCTCGCCCGGACACTGCACTCAGGGTCGATGGCGTCGCTCGTCCACGCGGCCGACTCCCTCGGTCCACTCAACACGTCTATTTCCACGCTCGTCCTCGGGTTCGCTCGCCTCCGGTACTCTCGTCCTCGCTACGCTACTCCACGTTACTTCTCGCGGACTTCCGTACGCTATGACTCGAGGAAAATGACGTTATTCGTCAGACCGGTGGTTAGCGCGACTGCTCTATTGTGCGGCTGGGCAACGAGTGGCCGAGCTAAGATGGCGATCTTAGCTCGGACCCTGGCGTCTCGTCGGCTCTTTCTCGCACTCGCGGCAAATTTTCCTCTATCAGCGCGACTAATTAGTCCTCGTTAGCGCGAGCCCTTCTTCTTCCGCCTCCTTAACACGCGATCGGCGATCTCGGCGATAAAGGATGCCGCGGCGCGCGACATCTGCTTATCGGCGCGCCTTTTGATCGGCTTGACTCGGCTCGCGAAATAGTGGAGGCTCGCGTGACGGCACGGCCTCCGGCGCGGCGTGCTGATCCACCGTAGTGCCTAAATGCGTGAGAGCGAAACCCAGGCACTACGCACGGCCCTGAGTCGCCTTTCTCGGCTCGGCTCGACTTGCGCTCATGCTGTCTCTCTCGCACGTCCGTACGCGACTAGCGCTCGACTCGTTTCCAGTAACTCTCGTGCGGCGCGCGCTCTATCTATCGCGCACGCCGCACTTCGCTCGCCACATGCTCGTGCCTCGTCTCGTCTCGACGCCGGTGCTCCACGTCCGTGTTGCCGCTTCTCGGTGCGGCGCGCGCTCTCTCGTCATCTCGCGTATGTGTGTTGTGTGTGTGTTGTGTGTGTGCTCTTCGCCGTCACGCGGCTCTTCTGCGTCGCTGCTGGCGCTCTCGCTCCCTCTGCCTCTATCTGTGAGTATAGAAACACGTTGGTTTTTGCACTCCTTTTAAGCTTGATATCTGCCGCCTTGTGCCTTCGGGCGTCTTTTCTTGCAGATCCTTGCATGCGCACTATTGCAAGCCATCACTGGGACTGTTATCTACAGTTTCCCCAGCTTGGTTTGCCTCCAATCCTGGTTTAATTCATCGGCAGTTTCTTCGAGGTTAGTTTCGGCATTTGCAATCTTTTCGCAACCTCATCATCCATCGATCGAAGTCTATTCTGGATCTTTGGTGTGGCGCCACCTGTGGGTGACTATGGGTACCACGAAGCCTTCTATATCTCATTCGCAAAAACGTGCCCGTGTCGCCATCAACTCCGACTTCTGTTCGTCGCACGCCGCCCGCGATATAATTTCTTGTCTGCTGAGCGAGTTCTCGAATTGAATGCTGAGGTAACGGAGCAGATGAACACGATCTTAACATGTACAGGTACCGAAAAATCCGCTGATAGGCGTGATAACGTGCGCGCGGCATTTACGAAACTTCTTTCGGCTTACACCTCTGTATCGACAGCGTACTTGAATAAACTTCCTACTGACAGTTTCGCGGACTTCTGTAGACGTAACCTTGACCGAGCTTGTACGCAACTTGAAGCAGCTGCAAATTGTCTCGGTGCATCTTCGAATAGTAATGACTGTAAATGCGAGCTATACCAGTGTTGTCGGAAATCGCACGTCAAGCGAGAATAAAATATTTGTTAACCGTGGCAAATCACTGCCAATTTCTACCCGTAAGCGTATTATTATTGGTCCGACGGAAGCCATACCGCAGATAAATATATGTCATCTCAAGTGACTAGAGAAGCACTCGTTCAGTCAGTTAACCCTATTGATGCGAATCTTAGAGTACATCGTCTTTCATCTTATTCTAACAAGAGCATTTTACTCGAAGCTGACTCGGTTGACATCGATAAATTGAAAAATAATGCAGGATTAGTACACGCCGGCCTTGAAGTGAAGGAAGACCGTAAACTCCGCCCGCGCCTTTTAATTGAAGGAGTTCTCTCAACCCAACCCTTAGCCATACCGATATAGCGTCAGCCATCAGTAGGCAAAATTTTCTCGATTTTGTCCCTGATGAACTCTCAAGGTTGTTTACATCTATCCTGCACGCGAAAATACGACTCGGTCAGTTGTCATTGAAGTGACTTCCTCGCAGAGAAATGCACTAAGAGCAGCTTGTAGAATTTATATCGGACTTATGTCATACAGATTTGAAGACCACGTTACTGTCCTCCAATGTTTTAAGTGCCTAAAATTTGGGCATGTCGCTAAGTCATGCAACAGTGAAACGCGATATGGCCATTGCGCTGGTGAGCAAGAGTCAAGGGCCTATCGTAGTCGGACGAATCCCTGCTGTGCTAACTGTAAGGCTAGCAAAGGTGCATCAAATCATAACCACTCGGCGTTTGATAAAAAACTCTGCCCTATTCTATATGCCGGACTTCTAAGCAAGGTAAACAGTACTGATTACGGCTCACAATTCTTCCTTCGAGTGATTTTGTTGCTGCTCACCTTAATGCGCAGTCGTTATGTGCCCATCACATTAATGTATGTGATTTCGTTTCACGGCATCATCGGAACCTTGCGGATTACTCAATCCCCGGTTATAATTTTTTGCGCAACGACCGCAAGAGTAAGAGTGGGGGTGGTGTGGGCTTGTTTGTCCTCTCTAGTCTATGCTCTCGCCTTATTAGTATATCTCACTACGGTGATAGTTACATCAAGAAACCCGAGTACCTTCTTGCGGAAATAACTTTTAATTCGTTTACCATTTTATGTGTCGTTGTTTATAATCCCCCTACGTCTGGTTATTGGATTGAAGTCGAAGACGCTCTTCTTAACTGCACTATTAGTTTCGACGACTTGTTTCTCCTTGGAGATCTCAATATTGACTGGTGCGCCGAGACTACTCCTAAGAATACACTTGGACTCTTTCCTATTTCGTTTGAGCCAACACACCGTACGGAGACTTCTTCCTTGCTGATCGATTATGTATGTGCAAGTGACCTAACTAGGATCACATCATCTAATCAGCTTGAGTGGCCCAGTATTTCCAAGCACGACATACTAATCGCCAAGTTTTCTTATCCCACCCCAGATAGCGTACCTCCACGGATCACCTTCCGTGATCGCCGTGCTTTCTCTCTGCCTGCTTTCCTTGACGACTTAGCCTTGGTAAATTGGAGCTCGGTTTACAATGAATGCTCGCTAAATCCGAAAGTATCCATGTTTACGTCTCTTCTTTTGAATGCCTACGATCGTCATGCCCCTTTCCGCACTGTTGTAGTTAAACCAAAACGTTTACCATGGATCACGCGCGATTTACGCAATCTTATGAAAATTCGCGATAAAGCATATCGTGACTTTAAAAGGCGAAATCGACCAGGTGACCGTGATAATTATAAGACTCTGCGCAATAATGTGCAGTTGCTAATACGCAACTCAAAATCTGCCTATTATCGTAATTTGCTCGCGCGTTGCAGAGATAGCAAATCTATGTGGTCAGCCGTCAAGTCACTTGGTCTCAAAGGGAAGAACGCCTCGTTTACCTTGCCAGTACCTGCCGATACTCTCAATAGTTTTTTCACAGCTAGCGCACCTCAAGACGACGCAATACAGCTCGCGTCTGCATGTCGCGATCCTGATGAGTCGTTTTACTTTGCGCATGTACAGCCAGAGGACCTACTCAAAGCGATTTCATGCGCCAAATCAAACGCCCTTGGAGCCGATGGTGTATCTCTCTCTCTCTCATTAAAGGCAGTCTACCCATCACCCTACCACTCTTGCTTCACTTATTTGATTGTTCCTTACAATCGGGGGAGTTCCCGCATTTGTGGAGATATGGGCTTATTAAGCCCATCGCAAAAAAATGCCTGTTCGTGAACCTGCTGATTTGCGCCCGATCAGTATTCTGCCAGCGGCTGCAAAACTGCTCGAGTCAGTAGCACTTCAGCAAATCGAGCCATTTTTTGCGAATCTTATTGACAGCTGTCAATCAGGTTTTAGGAAAAACCATAGTACGCATACTGCCTTAGTTAAGATAGTTGATGGCTTGAAGGAAGCCATTGATTAGTATTTAAGTTTTTAACCTGCCATGGTGCGCTGGCGATGATTACTTTGTTTTTCTCTCTTAAATGTTATTTTTTATTGTTTTTCTCTCATAAATGTTATTTTATTGTTTTTCTCTCGCGAACGGCTCGCGGCGTCGTTAGGCGCCAGGCATTAATGCAAGCCGGACCGGCGATTATGCTCCTCTGCTCCTACGATCCTCGGCTGCTCAGCCGGTAGGCGTAGGTGTGCGCTAGACGGCACATTTGATAGTGGGTGCAATAGTGGAACACCCGATGAACTAACAGTCGACACAAAACTCTCACAAATGCTTATCTCTCTCAATAAAACATAATATCTAAAATAACGGATACGACTTGATTTATTCAACCTCTTGTGTGTATTACAAATGGTGTGTGTAACGCGACCTAACACGCGGCATAACTTGACGCAAGCACAATATCACTAATACGCGTTTACACTCAATTCCGCGTCTCTAATTATTTCCGTCTTTGTTATCTCGCACGTCTCGCGGCACTATCGCGGCACTCCTCGCTCGACACGTCACTCACCGCTGATGGCGTCGCGCTGAACACGCTTCTACTGTTAGTTTTGCCGTACAATGAGTCAAATAAAAGCTACGAATTTTTTTAATAAACGTAAAAAAACGACTTTTCTAAATATCAGTAATTTGAGATTTAAAAAAAAACCTGATGTGTAGGACCAATTTTGACTGCGGCATCGTATTCTACAGCTCAAAATACATATAGAAATGATAGTCCCATTCATGAGTCCTTCAGGCCCCTAAATTTTGTTGATCAGTGTAATGCCCAGTTTGTATGCCTAGGATTTCTCCATTGTAGGAACTCCCCTTTTGCATCACTCAGATCAAAGAGAACTAGAGAAGCTAGAGTAATGTCCAGTACCTTCTCCGAAACTGCATTTATGAAAGTTGGTACTCTACCTTTATTTAGGAAATCTAGTGCTGCGGATGTCACGTATTCTAATGTCTTTGCCTCCATTATTGCAGTTAGTACTGCCCTAGACTACGTGATGTGCATTCGCATCGCAGCCTGCACTGAAAAAAGTTCGGGACAGCAGTTGACTCGGCGCTAGGAGCGCAGCGCTCTTATCGCTTTTGTTCAGCAGCGCCCTCAGTACTGAGCGCGCCTTTATCCCAAAATTTGAGAGAACTGTTGTTTCAATGTTAAGAGCTGCTGCTCTGTGCGAAGGTGACCTACCACGCGGAGTGGTTATACTCTCAAAGACAAAGGCCGCTGCGTTACGTATGCTTGAGGCTATAGCAGCCTCGACTTGGGGCAGCAGCGTTCCTAAACTGAAAGTGCTACTGTCTCAATCAGAGAGTAGCAGCAGCCTTGTCGCCTGGCGTAGCCACTGTCTCTGTTGAGAGGGCTGCGTTCCCAATCTTTATCTAGCTGAATTCACAATCCTCTATGAATGCCCTCACCTCTACTGGTGGGGTTGACTCTTCTGATTTAGTGGGGAAGTATGCGGATGCAATAGCTAATTCCATTTCCGCACCTCCCTCCAGCTCAATTTTGATCAGAACTATTGTGAGGTCTTGCTTATAATTCTTGGGCCATGCTTCTCCCTACATGTCTTTTAAGACAACGCAGGTTCGAATGGTTGAATCAGGCCCACTGTATACCCTCCCTGACCGGAGATTGTGCCACTCGCAAAGATCCAAGGCACTTGGATTAAGATCGTGCAGCGTTCTAGCCAATTGAGGCAAGATGGCACAGGTGATCCAGCCACTAAAGGCAAGATCGCGCAGTGTCTAGCCAGTTAAGGCAATTAAGATCTTTATTTTTATAGCCTCATCTAATGAGAAGTAATATTTTAAAAAGAAATTTTACTTCTACCAAAATTCTAAGCAGATAGAAATTCCGCAACTTTACAGGACCCATTGGGGTTAGTTATTAGGGGTGGCTATGTTCTTGTATACCACTTTCTGAGTATACCACTTTTTTCATTTAAAAAAAATTCATTTTTACGCTGCATTCCAACGATGCAAACTTCAGGCTCAAATTTAATTATTATTAAAGACGATATTAACTTAAGTAATGAAATATCATTTGCTTCCAGAAACCAATCCGATAGTAGACGACGTTTACGATTTAATAAAGCCAATTTTACTTTATTAGAAAGAAACTGCTATCAAATTATTTACTGTATCCTTATACTACATGCAAAAATGTGACTTCTGTAAGTTTGCATGGTTTTCATCGTACTGGATTTTTTATGCAATACAAACCTGGTTAGAGTTGATATTGTGTAATATTCTCAATTTATTTTAATGCGAACCATAATTTGTTGTGGCTTATGAGGGCTTTTGAGTATAAGCTCGGAAACTTTATGACTTCTTTTTTGAGCATTTGCTATTAAGCAATCTAATAATATTCTTGTTCGCAGAATGGCAAATTATACGCCTAATGAAGAAGTAGTCGACATCCTTACAACGTTGGGTGAATGTGGCAGGAATTACTGACTTATTGCCGATACTTATACGGAGCGAATTTCTTAATCGCCGCCATCCAAATGCTCAAGACAAATAAATAGACTTCAGAATAATGATAACCCTAGACTGCTTGCAATTTTGGGTATGGTTCATTTAAATCTCCATCTTAGAACACGTGAAATACAACGAAAATTAGGAGTCCCTCGATCTACGGCTCACAGGTTGTTACGATTAGTCAGTTGGCATCTTTATCACATTAGCCTGGTACAAGAATGAAAAGAAGTAGATTACGTACTCAGAGTACAATTTTGTATTTAGACTCTTGAGATGTTAGATCAGAACCCTGATTTCATTTGGAATGTTTGTTTTAGTGATGAAGCTACATTCATCAGGAATGGCAGTCTTTATAGGCATAATTGCCATTATTGGTCCCCAGAAAATCCACATTGGTATTGTGAGATGCTTAATCAACATCATTGGAACCTGCACGTATGGACTAGTATTTGTAATGGTCAAATGATTGAGCGACATATTTCCGAATGTACCATTAATGGTCAAATGTACATATAATTTCTTGAAAATGATTTGCCAAGATATTTGGAGAACGTTGCACTTGTAGTCTGACTACATTTATGGTATCAACAAGATGGAGCTTCCCCTCATTATGCTAACCATTCCCAAATCGATGGATGGGGCTCTTAATGGCTGCATCACTTCGCCATTTGCTTTAAGCGACTGGAACATTGCAAAATCTTGCCTTAATTGACTGGAACGCTGCACAATCCCCTACCTTGAGAGCATCCTCTCGCCGCTCACTCGCCTCTCGCCCCCATCACTGACTACACTTTGCCTCAATAATCCTGTTTTTCAAGGAAGAGCAGATCTACCTTATCAAGGTAGCTGAAAAACTGTGTTTCCAGGCTCCTTGGTTTAACCACTAAACCGCACTAATCTTCCCAAACACATTTCAATTTTCTTACAATGATTATGGGATTTCGTTTAATACTACCTCTTGAATATCCCCATGTATCCTATTATGCCGGTACTTTAGAAAATTAAACTTTACGTAAAAACTGAGCTACTCTAGCTATATAGACATTAATTACCAAGCAGTTTATATATTTTATCAATTTTATCGTGTAATAAAATAATTAATTTAACCATAAACATTGTTGCAGATGGAATGGTCACTTGAAGAACCAGAATCTTACAATGATCCATTAGAACACGAAAATATTGGTGGTTCATCTTTGGTATGTATATATGTATAACATCGAACTAATTCCAAAAAGTATACATTTTTTTAATTAGAAAATACAGCAATAACTTATTATGTTATTTATGTTTCAGTGTAATTTACATGTTAAAAAATAAGTAACATACAAATCTCAGATATTACGTATCATGTATCCGTTTCCCATAATCCGTCCTTTTTTCTCAATTTTCTATTTCCTGCTCTCCATCATCAGTTTCCAAGAATTGACCTCATAATTTTCTACTCTACACATCATACATAAGATGTATTGTTACTTAGAAACTCATTTATATTTTCTTCTACTTTATTCGTTGAATATACATGTAAATTAAATCAACGTAATCCAACTATTGAATATTACCAGCTGAGGTGTGTATAGAAAAATGCATTACATGTAACGTCTTATGGACGAGACAAGTACGTGTCCAAGTGTATGTACGTAATTCTAAATGTGTATAATTATTAAATTACTTTGAACCTACTCTTAATCTTCCAATTATAACATTTACTTAACTCTTATTAAATTCCTATTAAATTCCTGATCCCAAATACTTATAGTTATTAAAATGGCAGTAAAGTTTCCTACAAATTATCAAGGCCTATCACTGTCTTCGATTCCTTAGCGATCTATCCACTTTTCTTCATATATTGTTTCATATTGAAATATTCTATTCGTACATGTGTACTGTAAAATATAATGACTCAATCATCTAACGCTTTAATGTACATATTATACAATGTAATTTAATTGTAAAAGTGAGTCCCACAAAAACTGAATCTGTTATTAATCAATTTCTAGCTAGATATAATCGAGATTTATATGAATTATCGTCTGGAATGTAAAACAAATAGTGTAAGTTGCATGTTAATACAAAATATGAGTAGTAATAGCATGAATATTATTTATTGCTGTATTTTATGGAATATAATAACGATGTAACTATAAAATGATGCATTTATTAACCTTTAGACTGCCGGAAAACCTATATATAGACTTGACCTCTGACATCAACTTTGTATATAGTTGATACATGATACAAGATGATACAAGACACTAATTTGGCCACTTTTAAAGGGAGGATTAAAGGTTCAAATCCCGACAGTCTAAAGGTTAAAAAAAGTGGACCCAATATAGTACCACTAAACGAAAACCGTCGACACTTTTGACCAATATTGAATTTATTAACGCTCCCCTTATGATAATATCCTTTAAGAAATCTTATTTTATCTTATCTTATCTTATATATATTAAAGTACGTCGGTTCAGTCACTCAGTACTTAGACCTTCCCTTTTAAAAATTCACATTTTTCTTTCTAATGCATGTCCACTTGAACATTATTTGGTCGTTCCCAGGGTTTTCCTGGCCACGTGGACGTCGTCTACAGGAGCACAGTCTAATTTTTCGCGGATTGCTTAACTTCTCGGCGGATTTTCTTCTAGACGAAGTCTCGTCGTTCCCAGGGTGTTCCTGGCTACGTGGACGTCGTCTAGTGGAGCACGGTCTAATATTTCGCGGATTGCTTAAGTTCTCGGCGGGTTTTCTTCTAGACGACGTCTCGTCGTTCCCAGGGTGTTCCTGAGCACCTGGACGACGTCTACAGGAGCACGGTCTAATTTTTCGCAGGACGCTTTCGTTCTCGACTTGTTTTCTTCTAGTCTAGACAACGCCTCGTCGTTCCCAGGGTGTTCCCGGACACCTGGACATCGTCTACGGGGACAACCCTCGATTTTTTCCGTATGGACTAAGGGTGACGCTGGCATTCCTGTAGACGATCTCCCATCATCCTCAGGGTATTCCTGGACACCTGGACATCGTCTACAGGAACTACCCCCGATTTTTTCCGTACGGACTAAGGGCGAGGCTGGCATCCCTGTAGATGATCTCCCGTCATCCTCAGGGTGTTCCTGGACACCTGTACATCGTCTACAGGAACAACCTGTTTTTTATTTTACCATATTCCAAACCTAAACATTTTTTTATGTATTAATACCCACACCTCCGTGATAACAATAAATTCACTATACACCTAAGTAAACAAACCAATACAAAAAATAAAAAAATCAAATTTTTTAAAATAAGCTTAATTGATATACTGTAAATTATCAAAAATAGAAATTTGATGCAATATTTTATGTTTATCTCGTCATGAATTTATGTTAAGGAGATGTCAATCTCATAATTTCATAAGTTATGCGGAAATTCTCCAGAGCCTATTTTTCGGAAAGGATTAACCGACCGAGCGTGAGCGAAGGAGGTATGACGCTAGTTTAAATTAACATTTGTTTCGGTAAAAATCAGTCGATAATGCTTTGTCAGTAAAGTAGATAACACCCAAAATGAAAATCAATTAGGTGCCAAGCCAAGCCAAGCAAGAATTGCTTTGGGAATACAAAACAGAATTTACTAAATTTAACAGGATGCAAAGCCTATATTTAGGAATTTGCATTAATGACATCGTTATTTTCTTCAGTTTCTAAAAAGTAAATAAGTTAAAAAAATCGCTTTGCATTGCACTCCGTAATTGTGCAACCAATATCTGATATCAAGTTCAAGTCATTTCATGCAAAACTGTAGGAGAAAAATGGGTTGAAAAATTTTACATTAGTGCATAAAACCCATATTTCCCCTAGAGTTATGAATCAAATTACATAAAATAGAAATAAGATATTCTTTGCAACATTACGAAAGGCAGCACAAATCTTTTTTTTTTTATGTTTGCGTTGAAAATAATTAAGAAAAAGAGCTATTCGAACCTGCGCATAAGTACTTCCATTATGAAGAACAGCTTTCAGACTCCGTTTCAAAGAATCAATAAAGAGTCTCCACTCCTCCTCGTTATAAAGATTTGGTTTCAATTCATCGATTAATCCCTTTACATCAGAACAGAATGCCAATTAATTTTCAGTAGTCACGTTTGATACTAGGTTTCTCTTCTTTAATTCATTTTCCAGGAGTTCAGCTACATCTTCTGACAATCCTAAATCTCGTATCAGATCATTCAATTCTTTTTGATTGAAAACTTGAGGTGTCTTTGTATTACCCCTAGTCAAGTATTCTTCATCCATATTATCATCTTCACTTTCGTCATCAGAATATTCTTCGATGTCAGTTTCAATTACAGCCTGACCGTGAGAACATTCCACATCCATAGGTTCTGGAGCAGTTTCTTTAGCAACATCAGCTTTTTTGGCCTCACAACTGAAGAAACGTTGGAATACGAAATTCTTGATTTCGTAATCGTGGTGAAACCCACAACATTAGTCATCCATACGTAGCATTCTTCCCGACAATATGGTGTAGCATGAGCCACATATGATATGTGGAACCTAACCCATAGACTTATTGATAACTTCTACACCAAAGCAGTCCATATATGAAGTGCTCAATTTATCTGTAAATGGCCTTCGATATTTAAAAACATCATATTCACCAAAAATGTAACAAAACTTTCCAGGGCTTTTGTTACATTGGTGAAAGTCACTTCTTGAAACACTACATTTTACGGTCGTTTGATGACGATGCCTGCGGGCCCGCTTTCTCACCCTGTCCAGACGCCGATACTGGGGTTCCGAATCGCTGCATCTTAAGGGG
>JAWWEN010029717.1:0-15782 GCA_035582955.1 Sycophila texana | reverse complement strand
AATGAGATCTTCAGGATCTATAGTCTCTTCTTCATGAAAGACTGATGAAGTTAGTTCTACAGAAGGCGTATTAATTAACGACTTTGAGGAAATAACGCTTCTCTGTAATACGGAGTGAAGGTTTCATCTGGACTGCAGCTAGTTAATACCTCAGCTGGTAAAGCTAAAATACCTCTACTTAGTGGTCAGAAAAAAAGCTTTTATCTAGTTATAACAAACACAAACCATTTAACTTTTTTATATAATAGTAAGAAAAAGCACAAAGTAATTTTGATTAAGAAATAATTCTTCTTCTTTGTAAAACTTGATATAATTAAAAAATTTTTAATATTTATTTAATGTTTTCTAACTAAATGATCGGCCGATTAAAAGAAAAAAAGGTTTATTAATTGCAGATTCGTAAACTCGAGTTGATATCAAGATCGAGTAGTCACGGTATACAAAATCTATAAAAATGCATATCTGAAAGTATATAAAATTTCATTCTAATCAATCATTTCCATTATTCACTGCATTCGTCATGTATGATAGTATCATAGTATCATTTAACTCTTAATAAAGAAAAATACTTTTTATATAGCATCGTATTTTTCAGTTACCATCCATATTTTATAATTTGTCAATATTTTATAGTTAATCAAAAATTGTTGACGAAAAAATGTAGTAAAAAATGTTTCTGAAATCAATATTTCGCGATAAAAAATGAACAAATGAACATAACAAAAAACGGAAAAAAACGAATTGGGATATAAAAAAAAACAAAACGAATGATCTGGATTTCATTAAAATCGGATAATAAGTTCCTGAGATATTGCAATGACACACAGAACACACACACTCATCCAGATATTTTCGAAAAACGATTCAAATCATAAAATGGTTCAAAAACACTCAAAACGAACTTCTATAACATGTTTTTAGATAAACTACTTTTTACCATTAAAAAGCTTCCTCCGTGAGGAAGCAAAAGTATATAAAAATATAAACTTTTATTATTTATTATTCTGTAAATAAAATTGAAATTGTTAAAATTTATTCCATTGCATTATTAAACGCTATAAAAAAACATTGTGAGCATCATCCAAACTACTATGTAATCAAAGAAATAAATTCAATTCATTAACGCTGCACCAAAAAAATTAATTTCCTTTCAAATCAATCTGTTTTCAGAGTAAAGGAAGAAGAAGGGAAGATTGTTACACACGACGAGAACCCAAGGCCAACACCTGCGAGACGCTGTCGCTGCCGTCAAACTGTTTCATTTGCCCTGCTCGAACGGGCCACCGCCAATAAGACATGCAGCCCTGTAAGCTCCTCAGCCCCGAGTATTAAACGCTTTCAAGATACTAAGTACTTATATACTCGGCATGATTTGTTTCGCATCAGGTCCTCGTGATAGCTTGGACGTGTCTCCCTGGCTCGTTCTTCGCGAGCGCATATAACGCTCGGCGGGGGACGGGGGGCGAGGACTGGATTTGTGCAACAGTCCAGATCGCGTCTGAGGCTTATCTAAATTGACGCTTGAAGGATCGAAGCCTCGGAAGTATATTTCGTTATTCACGAGCTCATCGGACTGGAACGAGATTCAATTTTTATTATTTTACGGAGTCGACTTCTCTACTCGTCACTTTGCCTAACTTGTTGCTCCCTCCCTCCCCTACTCCTTTTTTTCTTTATGAATTCTGCAGGAGGCTCATGAATAAAAGAATAGTTTCGCGAGGGTTGATTTTTCATTTTATGCCCGAAACTTTTAAATCAGCGGCATACTATTATCATTTTTAGAAAATGACTTCCACGTAGATAAAAGGGACGAACACAGTTATCGAATATTTAACTAACGCGAAATTGTTGAGTTCGAAATAATCGTTATGTAAATAATAGGTTTCTATATACGCGTCGAACGCAATCGATATTTTTCAGATGGAACACCGGCTACGGTGGCACAATAAGTAGTAAAGTCAAAACTTTTACGGCTTAAATTTAAAGAAAAATTCGAAAAAATGACACCGGCAATATAAATATTAATTAGAAATTAATTAATTTAAATATTTTAATCTTAGTCGTAATATCTTAAAATTAATTTTAATAATTAGATATACTAGTCATTAGCATAGGTGCACAACATGAAAAGCTTATTGCAAGAAGAGCGGAGGTGACATCTCATTATTCTACAATAAGCTGAATATTAATTTTAAAAAAAAATATCAGAAAAAAATCTTTACGATATTTAATAAAACACTGTGTTCGTGAGAGTTCAGTATTATGTTAAAATGTGAATCTTTGAAGCTTGATAGATTAATTATATCTACCAGTTGGTCAAATAAAATATTAACTATTTATAAAGCTCATGGAAGCAATTTAGTATTTTCGTTTCATTACCATATAAACTTAAGGATAAGTTTATATTTAGAACGGGGAACTTCGTAACTTAGAATATCATCTGTTATGTTTATTCTACATATATATATACGCATGATAATTTTCAGGTTTACCTATATTGCATTCGAATTTGAATTTAATCGTTTTACAAAATAGCCTTCCAATGATCTTTTTAAGTCGGTTAAATTCAATAAACCCTGTCAAAAATATCCTGCAGGAATTCCTACAGGAAATACGATTTCTTTATTAAAAATTATTGCGGGATATTATTAAAAATAGAGGAAAAAATTCTGTAGGGAAATTTGCCAAGAAAAAAAATCTTGCAGGGAAATTAATTAACGAACAGGGTGCTATAGGATTTGCCAGTTAAAAATACAAGGAAATTTGTCGCAGAAAAATCCTATAGGAAAATTTAGCAGAAAATATCTTGCAAGGAAATATCTTACCGAATTCCGTTCCCAGCAAGATTTCCTACCGAAAATCGTACGAGGTGTTTTCAACAGGGAAGCCCGAAATATAAAATAAACAAAAATAAAATAAATGAACACCTCCATGCCAACTTACTCGAGTAAGAATATATAACATCAAGTTCGCGCGACATCGTAGAGATGGCTCAAAGCACCGCGCGAAAAGTGCATGAAGGCGCGCACGCCCACGCATCGGCTCTACTCGCGCGCGATGTCAACGATCGGCTCGCTCGCGCTCGAGATCGTCGCACTCGCCGGATGGATAGGAGGAAAATTCAGGCGGCTCGGTTGCGCGCGCGTCGTTCGCCCACGTGCGACTCGTCGTCTGCGGGCTCGCGGCGTTTCTTCAACCTGTCCCGCGGGCGCGCCGCGATTTCCCTTTCCTTTCGCTTCCTACGCGGCGTCCCGTGTAATATAGGCACGCGCCGCGGCTCGCCTCGCGTGTACCCGCGCGTACATACGTCGCCGACGACGCGGCCGCGGTCTGACGTAACAACACGCCGACGAGGTCCGACCGCGAAACGCGTAATCCTAAGCGCGCGAGCGCGTGGCTCTTTCTATTTATTCATTCTTGGCCGGCGTATTTATGCGCGACTCGCGGGGATTCCGAGTTGACCGCGCGATCGGGCTGCTCTCGCTTCGACTTCCTCTTCTTATACTATGACGGCTGATCCCGTCCCGATCCGCGCGCGTCGCGGTGGATGACCGAGGCAGAGCTGACGGTTCCATTACACTGCCTCGGGGGATTCAATATTATATTTGCGGTGTTGGATTTTTTGATTTAAGAAACTTAATTGCGGTATTACCGGGAATTATTTGATTGTTCGTGTTTGTTCCGTGGTAGGGTCATCTTGCAGTTCTTACCGCAAAGTGAATTATCTGAGCATATTTAATTAATTAAATAGTTTTAAGGCAAAGCAAAAATTGCATAATCAGTTTTAATGCTCGCATAGGTTTACACAAAGAGAAATTCGCTATAGTAAATTTTGTAAGACGCCATTTTAATTTTATCGCAGACTGCTATTGCAAGAATTTTCTAGAGAAATTCATAGGTTCATCAGCAAAATTCATATAGTTTAATTAAAATTAAAATTGACTGCTGCATTTTTTTAGAAAATTATTCTACTTGTGTAAATTCAACGAGGTATTTAATTAAATTACAAAAGGCAGGCACGTAATACTTTTTATAACTTTTAAGTCTTTCCTTTTTAATCGGTTTATTCTATTCTGGGTTAATTTAGTAAAAATAATAATAATATTATATTCACATTTATACTGGAATACAATTTGTCTGGGGCCTTTTCGATCAATCTGTTGAGCTATAAATTATTGCACGCTATGCTGCATTTATATTATTGAGATAAGCTAAAATGCAGGTGTGATAGGTCGTGTAACGTCTAAGTACACAGCTAATACTACCCCGACATAGAATATCGCGTCACTGTTAACAGCACCTATCAATTATTCCAATTTGCTACGCTGCTTTGGCTTCAACGTGTACACTTACTTCGGGCCCAGCAAAAGTTTTTCTTGTGATTTGAAAAATAGCAGCACAACTGATCCTTACGGTATAGTTTTTAATAAAAATGATCCTCTCTTATCACTTTGCTGTTGCCACTAAGGGGGGATTTTATCCACAATCAATTTGGTTTTATTTAATTTCATTATAGTATAAAGAAAGTTATTATACTTTCGTGAATAAATTTGGAAAGAAATGTTTTTAAAGACAATAGAAAGAAAAGTTTTTAAAAGGAATACCTATATTACAGAATGAAAATTGCAAGGTCACACTTCTGCTTTCGCAATCGCATTGCTAAATTTAGCGAACAATTAATAAGAATCACATCAAACGTTGCTTTGCATTAGCAATTCGCAATGTAAATAAAAATAACGTAAAAGTATAGTATTACTTAATACATTAAAAAAATGCCTCGCCATAAATCACGAAAAGATTGTTCGAGCAATTGACTAATGCAAGCATAAACCTAAGTGAAGTATAATTAATTCTCGCTTCATCGTTGTGCACATGCAGAGGAGAAAAGGCGAGGCCTGCCTCTTGCCGCTCGCAGCATTAGGTCGTAGGTCTCTCCGCTGGTATTGGTTCTTTTAATAGAGACTACTTCGGTTCCACTTGACCAGTTGCTTCAGCGTATCTCTCTATGCACTGTCGTTGGCCGTCGCGCGGTTACGTCAAGCTCTCATTTCTCTTTTTCTTACTCTCTTGGATCTAAGATGGCATTGACGCTTCACCTGGCGATGTGCATCGATTAGCGAGGAGTGCTTGTTGCACGCTAACGATACGTACCTGTAGGTATATGCTTCTCAGGCGAGTACTTGCAATCCTGTTGTGCTTGTGTATCTTATAAATACTATCTTTTGTTTATTGTCACGGTCACCGTTGATAAATCAGCCTGCTAATCAGAACATTTTTGTAGTCAGCATCGTCATTGAAAAATTGCATTGAAAAATTGCAATTTCCTTAAATATGGTAAAAAATGATTGTATTTTTAAAGCTTTTCTTTTCCTTTATAAAAAAGACATGGTCTTTTGTTTTGTTATTACTGTTTTTTAAGTGCTCAAAAGCGCGGTTTAAAAGTAGTTTAAAAATATAGTATATTATGTTTCTAGGGAAATAAAGAAAGAATGGTCCCAAACCACATGGAAATTGTCACCCAAGCCGAAGGCGAGGGTGACAAACATGTGATTTGAGGCATTCTTTCTTTTTTTCCGTAGTGGATATACGATTTTTTTACATACCCACGCCGAAATTGCCAGTTTTTCATTCCCGTGCCGGGATAAAAATAGGCACTTTTGGCAGGGGTATGTAAAAAATTACTTTAAATCAGGGATGTAACATTTTTATTCTTTTCACATATTTGTAAAGCTTTAAAAATTGATACTTTTCAAGGGTTTTACGTTTCTAAGTATGCTCCATGTGCATTTGTAAAGTCATTCGCGTATATGCAAACGCAAGCGCAAAGGCACAAGGTGAATCGCTCGCACCTTCCTTTCCCCTGATAAAGGACAACATGTATGTACGTGTCACGACGCGCGGAGATTATTATTACACTTGGGAAGATTTTGCTTTGTCAGGAGAGTAGCTCTCCTACGTGTCAGAAGAAAAAAGAGGCGTATAAATAGCAACTCTTCCATTGTACAAAAATTGACGCTGCATGATTTAGTGCAACGAGCAAAAAAAATGCTCATTGCTGATATGTCTCTGTTCCTTATTATACATGATCTAGCGATTTGCATTGCATTTGCCACGTCTAAACCAATTTCAAGTTTTATTTTTAGTTTTATAGCTTTTTATAGCATTCAATAAGAATTTCTATGTGAAAAGTATGTCTTTTAATTCACTGATGTCATTAATGCTTTGTTGCAACAATCGCATTGAGTACCATTTATGTTGCATTGGTGGAGTAATGCAACTACGTCTTACGTAGCTTATATAACAAAATTTATGTGTTTTATTCAAACAGGTGCATACAAAACTAAAGATATATTAATACAAATAACTTTCAGCTTTAAAGAAGTAATAATAAAGATAACCGAAAAGCAAAAACTCGTATTTTTTATATAAAATATGTAAACTATGAGTTTAATAAGCACATTACTTAACCATTATTTTTTTATGAAATAGTATTAAACATTTCCTTTTCAGGCACCATGACTTTCTTTCTTTTTATATACCCTCGAGCGCGACTAATTGATTATTTTGCGGAAGATCGATGCGCTCAATCGATCAATCAAAACAGGTTTTAAATTCTGTCCAACGGATGTGATAAATTCTGTGAAAATCGAAATAATGCGTAAAAGATATGTCTTTGTGGTTTTGCAGCCGTTTGTTCATCATACCTACCGTAAAAAAAGTTTAGTCGGTAACTACTCACGGGACATGCAGGACGTAGATGTTAGATTGAATTGGAGTCCTGCGATATAGTAAAATAATTAAAAAATTATGTTTTTCATTGTCTCTGTAGGCAAGTCAGCCCTCACGTGCTACGCCACGAGCTATTCTTTATCATGGCATCGGGCATTATAAGTTTCTTATTAATAATCGTTCGCAGATGCAATCGATGCATACTAATGTGCATACAAAGGAATTGGTCTATGACAATAATATTAAATCATGGCTTCCTGTATAAATATGTACAGTAATAAGATCGTTTTAAAGATTCGTATTTTTAAGTACATAATATGAATTCAGTCAATTTATTAGTATACTTTATCCACACCTCCCAGTACACATTTAATTTGTAAGGCACGTAATTTATAATTTTTACTAATTACAAAAATAACAAAATAGCTACAGATGAAAATGCATAATTGATAAAATAATTATTGATTAAACAACTATATGAAAAAAATAAGAAATACTACCTTGAACTGAAATCTTTAGTCCCTCTTTATAATAGCCGAATTCTATAAAGTTACGTGTAATACTATTTTGTTAAATTTACGTAAATAACTAACAATTGTCAAATTATAAGAACCAAACGTACAATTTTGTATGCAATTTTCACACGGTTCGTGAACACGTTGACATTGAAATTTTTTTTATCAATTTATAATCATTCAATTTATTCTTTTTTCTACACAGTTCCACAGTTCGTGTCAAAATCATTTTCTCGAACAAGATCTTCGATTTCCCTGCAATGGTACGCTTTGTTGTTTGCTGCTCCGTCTGCGCTGCCTCAAACATTTCGAAACGCGATTCCGCGCTTCGTTGCACATATTTATGCATTTTTACATCTGCACGAATTGGCCGACCTAAATCCTTTTGCCGTCATTAAAAAAAAAAAAAAAAGAGCCGCGCGCGCGAGATCTGTCGCGGCTGCGCGTCCAAGAAGGTGCATAATGGAACGGTCGTTAAAGGCGCTCGTTATCACCGTCGTTCCCGACCTATTGGTACTGCCTTCGGAAATATAAAGGAGGTGTAAAGAACCGCCGCGGTAAATTAGCGACTGCTCCGGACAATACGCGGACCTCGTACTTTATTTGTGGACGTTTACCAGACAAGCACAAAAAAAAAGACAGATAAAAAAAACAGCGTTGGAACTCTTGTTTTCTACTTTTTTTACCCTCTTATTTTTTCTTCGCCTCTTTTACCTACCTGATTAGCTTTTGCGCCGAGTTAACCTATATTGCGTTTAACAATTTTAATGTAGCCAAAGTATTTGCGCCGAGTGACGGTCTTTTTCATTTTACTAGCTGGGCAATTATGCAAAATAAAGTATCGTCCCTCGCTTGAAGGAAGCCAGACAAAAGGAAACTATAGTCGTCTATCTTTTTATTCGAATTAATACCGAAATTATACGACTGTCAACTGTGCTGCAAAATTACCTTGAAACTTCGACGAGGGTAACATATAAAGAAAACCCTTATAGAAAAGACCAAAAGAAAAAAGCACGAAGTCTCATCAATTTCTAATAATTCCATATAAGAGAGCAAACGTTGTTTTATCTCTATTCCGCAAAAGTTCGGACCTGACCGAGGCGTCCAAAACAAAAGCAGAAAATTATATCCTATTGATTTCCATAATTACTTACTGCAGAAGCCCAAGCCGGTCGCGCGCGCTCCTCTCCTCGCTCGCGCATGGTAATTATAACGGTATGACGCCTGACCGCTCGCGCACAGCGCACGTAAATAATCCGTCGATCTTGCAAGCGCGCACATGCACCACGCGCGCTAATTGGATCGCCATAATAGTCGGCTAGCTCAACGAGATTCACGCCAACGAGGAGGATCCTGCGTGCGGTTTCCAAGAAACGAGGGACGCGGAAGGTGCGGGGTTATATATAACTGCCCGCTTTATCAATTATTTTTTGTAAATATGAATTTATAATGTGTAATATTGTGTGTGCATACATTTTGACAGGGATGGGTCCGAGAAAGCTGTACTTCTTAATTTATTACTTTGGTCAATAAAGGATGAACCTTAAATTTATTGATATTGTTTTTAAGGAAAATTTTAAGAGATTATTTTCCTATGTAGAAACTATGTACAAGAGCCTATGCAGGCGAGTAATTCATTGAGACAAAAGAGAAACCGCTGCCAATTCATTGGCATGCGGCTACTTCCTCAAATAAATGATCAATAATCATGAATTTTTTAAAATGATTTTAATAATTATTTTCCAAGATACGATTTTTTTATTTAAATTATACTTCTCCATGCAGAACAAAAAAAAAAAATCGACGTAAAAATGAACATTTTTAGAGAAACTTTTTTTTTACTAATTACAAAACTTCCTTAGTGAGGAAGCAAAAATTATTGAAAAGATTTTATATGGTTTTAAATGTACTAGAATAAGATATTAAAGTAAAAGTAAAACACAAGTACTGGAAAAGTCAGATGGGTTACACTCAAGTAAATGGTCTTTCTCAATCCCCAGTAACTCATTAACTAAAACGTTTTACGTCGAGAAAACCGCGACGCGTAAAACAATTTTCTGTTCGGGTGATACTTTTTCGAAGGGGACCCCGCTCACCGCAGTAGTAGACGTAGTAGTAGTAGTAGTAGTTCCTCATCAATATCACAATAATCATAGGCTACAGGGGCACCAAATGGGCGTTTCTCTCTCTTTCTTCGTGTCTATCCTAACGACGGTTGCCTTTTTCCTTCCCTGTCTCCCTGTCCTTCTCCAATCGCCGCAGTCGTTGCATTGACTATCCTTTTTTCAGCGTATCACGTATGTAGCACACGTGCGCGGCGCATTTAATGGCATTAAGGAGATTTTGTACCTAAAAAATTTCAAAAATCGATTTTTTTTTGTTAAATTTTTTGATTGTATGTGAAATTTTGAGTGTATTAAAAAAATTTGGTGCAAAAATTTAAAAAATTTAAGAAGTTAGATCTCAAAATGTAAAAAGAATGAATTAAATTGATTTCTTAATTTTTTTCAGGACATTACCAATAATGTGTATCTCTAAATACTAGAAAAATGTATTGTTAGTAATAATGCTCTCCAAGTATCAGTATTTCATTTGAATATAAGAGGGCAAAAATAAACTCTAAACGTAACGCAGACGTATTCTTTCTTAATTACTATAATTTGTTTGTTTTTGTTAATTTTATATATATCTGAGTACTTATCTATATACAATAATCATCCTTTCTAAAAAAAAGAAGCGTGAAAAATGAGTGAGAAATTTTATAAGGCAGTCTTTTAGAATAGCAGATAGTAATAAACGAGTTCGCGTACAATTTCTTTTAGGGTAGTTTACTAATATTTAGTAATTTGTTTTTTAGAAATAATAATTGAGCAATAGACAGTTTTATATTGGCTTTTGTAGTCTGCCACATCGGGAAAACATATTGACAACAAAAATAACCCATCATTACGGCGACGAAATTGAGGCAACATAATAAAATAAATCATAAATCTAAAACAAAAAAGAGTGCGAGTGTTACGGTGGCTTATCACTTTTAAATTTAACGATTGAATCGAATGGATTGAACGAAGGGTGTACCGTTCCTATAAAAAAAATCTTTGTACTTAAATAATTTTATTTTAAAAATTTGATATACATATCTCTGAGATCACATTTTTAATTAAACTCATAATAGACAAAATTTTAGCATTATTTATTTATTTTTAAGCTGCACAAGCATTATTACTGTTCTTTTCAAACATAAATAGTAGTGTAGGACAACACAAAAAGCATTACTAACATTTTGCAAGTAATCTTCTAAAATTACCCTTTCTTCGATACCAGTCGAATGATAATTTGGTAAAAACTGATATCACTTAAAGTAACCATTTTAAAGTAATTAATAATAGCGCGTATAATTTCTTTGGAAATGTATAATATTTTTCGACGTTTATTTGAGTACATAATAAACTCCTTAAAATATTATCTTGATATTTTTATCGATACAGAGGCTTTTTGGTGCACCGCTAAACTCTCGCTCTCGGTAAGCAAGTGGTTGGTGTAAGGTAAGCGCGCTGCGTATAATCGTCCACGACCTGCGGCTCGGCATGGGCTGTCACGCCTTGGGTTACGATAGAATAGGCCCCGTTATCGCGGGGCCCGGCGCTGATTGCCCTCCCCACCCGGGCCCGCCGCAACAAAGAGGACCCTGGGGACCGGCCTCCCTCTCCCCCTTCCCCTGCCCCTCGGGTGCGACGAGGATGCGGCGAGGCTGCGGGGAGGGGAGATGTACGTCCAGGTGAGAGGGAAAGGGAGAACGCGCGAGAAGGATACGACTATGCGGTCGTGGATTTACTGCGCACCGCGCGGCTTGCCTGCACCGCCGAGAGAGCCCGATGGAAGTGCAGTAGCCGCGCGCGCGCTCCAGAGTGGGGGGGTGCGTGATGCGTTAAACGCGAAGTTTCGAGGGAGGAGACTTTTTCTCGGTCATCGACGTTAAAGCTTTGAGGCTGCTGCGTATAAACCTCCTTTTTTTTGGAATTTGTTATTCGAATAAATTTGTTTATGTAACTTCGCCAAGAAGAGGAAGTTGAATATGATAAAAATGCGTTTTTATGTTGCAGGATGCAGTTTAACTTCTTTTTATTCAAATTGCTCTCTTGTTATTTTCAGTACGTTTAAAATAAGAAGAAGAAAACTTAATTGCAGGATTAGAGAAGGTTCATTTGTTATTGATGAAAGAACGACTTATACTACTTATTCATAAATTTCGGCTTTTTACGACTAATTTTGTTCGTAATTGATTCGGTTGAAACGTTTGAAAATACTTTGCGCTTTTTAACTATTAATTTGTATATTGTACTAGCATTTTTACTCCCTGAAAATTGTTACAACAATATTTTTTTAAAAGGAAGATAATATGTCTCTTAATAATTCTGTGAATAAATAAAACGTATTAAAAAACTGCTCTGGAAATTTTTTAAGCACGCTCCTACTTTCCTCCGTCTATTTTAAAGCTCTTTATGTCTATGATTTGGACTAAGGTCCGATCCAACAGATTTCAGATAGTCCATCGAAAAGAAACGGAAAAAAAATGAGAGAAATTCATAAAGAAAGATTGAGTAACGTCCAAGCAGAGGAGGAAAAAGGGAGTGGCAAGTGCACAAAGAGAGGACGAGAAAATAGAAAGAAAGATTAACATTGGAAGTAAGCCTCGGCTAGAAAGGTCGAGAAGAAAGACGTTGAAGTTTGAAGCAAAAATGGTCGGGAGTACAGGAGTGAAGCGCAGGATAGAAGTATCCCAACTGCGCTGCTACAGAGTAAACTGGAAAATAGCCGATTTCGAATCCACTCCACCGAGATCCCGCAGGTATACATACACATACACAAGAGGCCCAAGCGAGAGAGAGAGAGAGAGAGAGAAAAGTGAGCGCACGCGAGGCTATCGCACCGCGCGTACGCGCACGGAGGGAAAACAGAAAGCGGACGGACAGGCGCAGAGGGGAGATGAGAAGTAAAAAAAAGAGCAGCGAACGAGAAAGAAGTTTTTATTGAAAGAAGTGGGAGAGTCTGGGAAGGGGGCAGCCAGCGAGAAAAGGAAAGAAAGAAAGATCGTCATGAGGTGGTTAAACTGGTTTTGCTCCTGCGCCTGTGTGCGCGTGTCCGATGCACTAGAGCCTTGCCTGTGCCTATGTGCGCGTATGCGCATTCGTGTGTATGCACATGGGCATACGCATGCACGTGCATGTGTGCGCGTGTGTGAGTGCGGGGTGCCCCCCTTCGCTGGTTCGGTCCGCGCGCGTCCACATGTACCACTTTGCCGAGGGAGAGGCTCTCCTCTCCTCTCGCTCCGTTTCATCTCGCTTTCTCTCTTGCTCTTTGTCCTAGGCTCCGGGCGCGTGCACTGCTCGCGAGCTGCTCGCGTCAGGGAGTGAGTCTCGCGGCTCTCTTTTTTTCCCTCTCGCTCGCTTGCGCGATGATTCTGTATATACGACGGAGGGAGAGAAGGGAGCCCGCGCGCCGGCGAAAGTGTGCGTGGACGAATTGATAAGTGCGAGATTGTGTGGGTGCGAGAGTACGAGAACTGGGTCCATTGGAGAGTGTCGATATATATATACATACTTGCGGAGGCGGGTCGTTGGTCCGGTCTTCTCTCTCCCCTATTCTCCGTATCTTTTCGCGTTTTGTTAATTTTCCTTTTGGTTACGGTTTCCCCCACCTTTTTTTTCTATTTCGACGAGTCGCCTCTTGAACAACGCCTCTTTTTTACTTTATCCTTTTTTTTCCATTATTTTTTATTTTCCCTCTCGTCTTGTGCATACATCTAATTGGATTTTCTTCACCACCTGCATGTCCTCGCGTACTGATGCGTGACAGCTTCGCCTCAGCCTGTAACAGCGTTTACGTGAATCGATGTGACCATGCGGGAAAGATTGGAAAAAAAAATTAGTGGAACGTGTAGGTGGATGGAGTAATATATTTCGTAACGTGTCTTACCTCACCGGAAAAATTTTAATGAATAACATTTTGATAATTTGCGTTACGAGAATTATTTTATTATTGCAAACATTTATAATGTAAGTAATAGTTCATTCAAATCCGCTAATGAAATTATTCAAGAAAATTGCACTTGAACTAATACTATGTTATTACACTACAGTTCTTAATAAAATATAAATTATCGTGCAAATTGTACTGCACAGGTAAAGAGATAAAAAAAAAAAAAAATAGAAAACCGAGCTGTACGCAGAACTCGTACCATGAACTTGTACCGTGATACTCGGCTTTACAACATCGGCGCGGTGGATCGCGTGGCCGCGCCAAGTTGAACAAATGGCTTTTCGCATCGGTAAAGTGGGGAGGGACAGTAGCCTTTTGCAATCAGTTATGGATGAACGGTAGCACAAGAAGAAAGATGAGGCAAGAAAGGCGAAGCAGCGAAAATAAAGGAGTCCGATCCGAAGGGGAGTTCGCCATCGGGATAGCGGTAGGTGGATTCTGCTCTCTGGCGAACGATAATTTCGAATGGCTCCAAGCTAGGCTATGAACCTTCCTTTACCCTCCTGCAGCTCGAGATTAGTATCGGAGTAATAAAATGACTGATAAAACGCTCTTAGCGTTCGAGCACGTTTTCTTTGTGAAAATATTATTGCTCGTCTACTATATTTAATTTTTTAACGACAACATTTAAAATGGCAAATAAAATTAATTTAACTCGTAGATAAAATTTAAAGATTTAAAGATCCGCTACGTAGATTTTATCGTGATTATCGTGAAATTTCCTGATAATATGAATTTAATACAATAAAATCGAAACGTGCAGTGTTTAAATTCTGCTATTTTTATGCCGGTAGATCTGAAGCATCCTATAGACTGTCTAATATTTTTGAGTTAAAATTTAATGACTGGTCATTAAAAAAATGTCGGTACTGTATAAATGAACAATTTTTATATAAATGGATTAAAACAATAAAATAAAATAAAATAAAATTTACTAAAAATAATGTTTACTACTTTCAAACTCAATAAAAGAATATTTTATAATAGAATGAAAAATGGTTTTTCACACTGCACCCTAAGTATGCGGTGACTGTAAATTAACATAATTTTTGATAACGTATTCATACACGTTTTTTTTCGGGGTAAACCACGGCAGGATTAATGACTGTACTTACTAGATTAAAATTTGCGGTGTGTATAAAGCGTATAGCCACACGAGCAATTTGATAAATATTTATTTTAACTATGTGTAAATGCGCGTAAAATGCACAATGCAATATTTATCGTTCTTCTCCGACCCAAACCTTTGTGTCTCGATGAGTGACTTTCTCAAGTGTGAAACGCATGCCCCGACAAATGCCTCGCCGACGTACCCACTTAGGTATCTATACGTACGTGTAAGCACACGCGCGTACCTATGAATAAAGTTAAAAGAAAAGGGAAGCCAGAAAAAAGGGGTTACTCGTATATCATCTCAATTGCGCCAGTTCGCCGCGGGATTGAATATATTCGACGAACAAACGAAAATTTTTCCCAAATTACACCGAATCCCATCTGCATATGAAAAAGCGAGAGAGGGAACCCTATAGCGCGGTCTCCTCGCGTACACATAATTTTCGTGCTCATATCCATTATGGGGGACTATACGCGCGTGTGACTATTTGGACTCTCTCTCTCTCTCTCTCGAGCCCGAGCCGAAATTTCCATAATAAGACGCGCAGCGCTAGATCCAAGCCGCTCCTTTTCAATGGACGCGTTTGATCGTTCGGCAAAACACTCAAGGCGCCGCGCGGACCGCCGAAACTGAACTCGATATATATACAGTGTCGCCGTTGCGCATCCACACGTGGAAGGCGACGCGAAGGTGACGCCGAGAAAGGGAGGCGAGAGAAACGAGAAGAGACGTATTCTTATACCTGCGGCTCCGAAAAGGAGATGATCGTGTCTACGACTACAAGGGCGATGCTCTTTTTTTCTGCTGTCGGAGCTAAGATAGGACCCTTCGACGTAAAAAAAAGGGGGGATAATAATAATAGAAGAAAATGATGCCGAAGAGGTTAGATAAATAATCCGGGCGTTCGTGGGCACGACCGACCGTGTCCCAACCTCGGGTATTCCCGGCAACTCTGCGATCATGCGTTTCTAGCGATTCTCTCCCTCGCGAACCGGCGAATTCATCCTCTCCTCCTTCCGTCTCTCCGCTTCCATTTCTCAAGGATAACTACTGAATGCTGCAGGATACAACAGCCGAGAATCGTGATAGATCCCATGCAGCCTCCTTTATTAACGCTTCTTTTCTACTTATTGTGGACAGATCGATTTGTGACACCTGCCATCAATTAGCCTAATTTATTAATAAAAAAACACTATACTTTATTTGTACTTTGTTTGTTTTTAGACAAACTTTTTTTGCAAAGCTTCCACTAGGAGGAAGCAATAGTATATTACACAACAAGGGAGGCATTCTTTTTTACTTCCCATGTAGTGTATACTATTTTTCACTACAACCGAGTCGAAATTACTACATTCTCCGAACGGTGCAGGGAGGGAATGTGGTAC
>JAWWEN010029706.1:0-10995 GCA_035582955.1 Sycophila texana | reverse complement strand
CATTTTATCGAGCGGTCAGAAATCATTGATATCGCTATGAAATCATCAAAAAACTTTTATACGCTTTTGTATATATAGTAATCGTATTTTTTTTTTATATGGCTACATTTTATCGAGCGGTCAGAAATCATTGATATCGCTATGAAATCATCAAAAAACTTTTATACGCTTTTGTATATATATAGTAACTAGAATTCACACGCGCGCTTCGCGCGCTGATTATTATATAGTTCGGAGACGACAAACACAAAAAAGCAAACGCTTAATTGCTACTACTTTCACACTCTTCAATTTTGATAATGCGATAATTCGACTTTATTCAATTCGATCATAATCGCAATGCATTTTCATATAAGGGATCTTACTCTCATGAAAATCTTGCCATACCTTCTTTTTATAAAAATTGATAAAAATAAAATGTTAAATCTCGCGTTTCGTACATATACGATAGTTCATTCAAATTTGTATTTAGCTTTTCAAATTATAATCTGATTATTTATAGAACTTATATAATCATTCATTAACCACACTACAGTGTAGACGATCTAAAGTCATCCCTGATTCTAAGAAAAATTGTATTTATTATTGAAATTTAATTTAAAAAATTCAAGTACACAATTGAATACCCAGTCAATAAATTTTACTACCGTCAAATAGTTAATTATTTTAATCGACCACCCTATCGCCGCAATCAATGAATTAATTCTACTATGAACAACTATAATTAATTGATTATTTAAAATAAATTCGAAGCTTTACCCTGTTTCGTAAAAGTCACGTGCAAAAAATAATCATATAGTACATTTGATAAAAAAATACAAGTGTCCCTCGTCATCATATAAAAGTAAAAAATTCAAAAGCCAATTCTTCCGAGCTTAAATCCAACGCAAAATCCGTGGCATTGAAAGAAAGGCGATCGCGAGCACAAAGCGCCTTGCGAAAGCCGCGCGACTCGCGCGGAGAAATCCGCTGCGGTTTGACCGAAATATCGCCGGGATCCCCGCCGGTCCTTAAAGACCACCCATGGCCCCGTGAGCGCGTCTCCTCCACCTCCGTTGCGCGCCTTTAGCGTGATTTACTCGCGCGCTCTCTCGGATAATGAAGGCGATTCTTCGGGATAACGAGCGCGGTCCAGGCGCGTCATTGAGATCGCCGCCGACGCGCACCCGCATATCCCGCTGAATCCCGACTCCCTTCCCCTCCTCGTGAGCCGCGCTCGCACAATCGGCGACGGGCTGAAACGAATTTCGTGTCTGGGCCGGAGACGCCGCGGGCGTAATCACCCGGATTGGAATGGCATATATAGCGCGCCCGGTAAAGGGTCCTGATTGTGCAATTTGTTTGCAGGTCGTCTGAACGCGCTTTTTGCAGCGCCTTTAAAAAAAGTTCACGATGAATCTACTTGGTCAAATTATAAGGTGACAGGCTGTAATCTTTCCGATAAAATTGTTCCTTCTCAGTTGCGATTTTAAAAAAAGTGCGTTTATATATAGTACTTTGCATAATTTAGATGCGCAACAAAAGACTGAGATTGTGTGGAAATGTACAGTACGCCGATTATCTCGCAAGGATATCTTACAATACCTTTTTCCTTCGGCGTAAAATGTATGTCGGCACTGACTTCGTTACATAAAGATAAAAAAGAATATCTCAAATACACCATAAAAATTGCAATCAAGAAACATATAAAAAAAAAAAAACAAATACATCAGTATTACGACCTCTCCGCATACTATACACAGCGAAATGGAAAAATTCTCCCTTTCAAAGTACGCGTACACTCCGAGCTCCTCGAAAAAGTCTCGAAGAGCGTCGAGACTCGCCATACGCAGAGTCGCGGGTGAAAAAAAAGAGGCGCGCGAAGGCCAGGCTACGCCGCAGAGGAGAGAAAAAGCCCAGAGGTGCTCTCGAGTGCCATATAAAGGAGGCGTCGCGCCGCGTGCGATTTTCCAGAGGCGAAAAGCCGGTGAGTCACGCCGCGGAGGTCGCGACGCGCCAAAGTGTATCCGACGCTTCCTCCCGATCGCCGGCCTCTTGGCAGCGGACCAGCAGCCGGTGCAGACGGTCTGCCGCAGGTCCCCTCCTCCCCCGCCTATGTACTCTGATCTTTGCACCATTCGCTGCGCGTTTCAGCCTCTCCGAGAGTCGCGGGCTGCGAGAGTGCCTTTTTCAGCGCGACATTGTGCAAGTTGCATACTATAGATTTGTCTGGCTGAAGTACCCGTTTTTTTTTTAAGGTTTAAATACTGCGAGGTCGGCTGAGACGAGACATACTTTTTGTAATAATTTAATTTGAAGATGAGAAAAAAGGTTTGGAAAAAATTAATTATGAAATGATTATGGAAGGGGTTTTCTATATAAGTAAGTTTACGCAAATTAATTGTGCAACTGCAGTAATTGGATGCAATGGCCGTTTATTGCTTTGAACCGTTGGTCTGAGAGGAGTATCGTAAAATCTTAAAGAATCATCGGAATTAAAGAGACTTCACGGCAATCGGGGAGGGAGTAAGTGGCAGTGAAATTGAATGGATAAATACTTTGGAGAAGTCTTTTCAAAAGCAGGCCCTTCGAGCTCGTAATTCAATTTAATTCCAGTTTGAAGCAGTCAGCTGATTTCATTAAAAACTAATCGCCGGCAAAAGTAGCAGTCACGCGTAACGAAATAAAAGTCGTTAATCTTCAGTTAAACAGCTGTACGCAACTAATTTTCTAGAACTCGTCAATTTCGTTTAAAAACTTAATTGATATTACAATTTCTTAAAAGAAAATAAAAGATTAAAAATGGGATAAATTAGCGTAGTCTTGTATAGGCATTTTCGTAATTCGATACGATTTTATTTTAAGCGCTAAGGCGTCTTTTTGCTCACAAGAAGATTCATCCACTTCCGCGAATCGCGCAGTCATCGTAATGCAAAACGACATTATCCGCTTATATACACAGTCCACTGCCCGTCGTCATGTATCATGCAACCATCACCCATGAAATCTGTTTAGCTAATGAACTCCGAATTATCCAGATTTGTGATCCTACTGGTCTACATCCATGTCGATCAAGATTAATTCAAGAATTAATTTACACTTCCAAGAAAATCAACAGAAGCTATATAATAGCTACAATATTATGGTAATTATTTATAGGCCTTCGCGAAATATAATCCATGAATAATTTAAGATTGAAAAAAGAAATCGAATCGCCAAAATCGACTACTCGTAAGTCACACCGAAAATAATCGAAAAGTCCGACCACCACCTTCCGAATCGTCCGAGTTAAATAATGCACCGTCTTTATACATTCGAAGATGGAAGAAAGGGTGGGGATGAAGGGGGTGCTCGAGCAAACAATGTGTGCGTAAATTGAATAACTTTTCTCTGAGGCGAACGAGCTCGTGGCGATGCCCCGCGGCGATAGCGAAATTGAAAAGGCGCATCGGGCATTAAATCCTCTCGAAATAATACTTCGGAACTTATCGTCTTCATCGCGCGGCGCGTAATATATATCTTGGCGGATGCGCGAGGCCCATCACTGCCGACGCGCCGGAGAATTTAATCCGGCGCCCGAAAAAGCGCACCCAGTGGCCTGTCCCGCCAACTCCGTTATACATTAATATCGCGAAATCAAACCCTGACGGGTGGTAAGGAAAACCGCCGTCTCTGAAGATAACGTTCTTCATATATATGAGAGGGCCGGTGATGAATTAACATTCACGAGAATCAAGTTCGTATAATGAAGATTTTACTTTCTAAATAGTGAAAATCTTACTAATTTTAAAACAGATGCACGCTTAACGGCGTACATATATTCTTTTTTACAATAAGTGCAGTGCAATTGTTATAAAATTAGTAAAATTTTAACTGCTTTCACTTTGGAGTGTATATTTTTTAGGACATGCGTAAAATGTTGAGATTGGATTTTCTTTTTAATAAATTCTGATGAACACGCTTATTAGCTCCATTTAAACGCCAATGTATCCTTTAATCAAGTTTTTTAAGTGAGGATACCAATCAAAATTTTCATGAAAAGCTAAATAAATAAAGAAATATTTGTCGTCAACTCTCGAGGCCTTCGCAACTATATCAAAATTCGCTTCAGCGATACTTCCCGATTTCTCGACCAAAGAAGCCCGACGCGCGAAGAAGAGATCAGTCCGGGAGGGACGGTAGGAAGATGCATCGCTAAAAATCAGCACGAGAATGAAAAAAAAAAGAGTGGCATCCCAACGGCCGAAAGAGAGAAAGAGGATCGCGTATCGGAGGCGGATCTTCGCTGGGCCCTCTTATCCGCGGCGAGGATCTCGAGGACGGCTCGCAGTTTCGGCGCGCGAGCGCGATCCCCACCTTCTCCCGCCGACCTCGCCATTAAGGCCGCCTTGACCCCTGCGTGCGCACCGGAGAGCCAGCAATTTGTAGCGCGAGCTCGGCCGGCTCTCAAGGTATTTGTCGCGACTGATAAGGGAGCTCGGCGAAGTCGACGCGTTTCAGCGGCGCACAAAGGGACTGGGATCTGCGAGCGAGTAAATAATGCCTACTGGCGGGCTTTACGATTACCTTCCGCGGAAGGGTTTACTCTTTTTCTTTTTTACTCTTCCCTTTTTTTTTTATTTCGTGAAAAGGAAAATTAAAGTCACGGAGACGTTCGGAAAGTATTTTCAATTAAAATGTGACGAAGCACGCAAGCGAGTAAAACAAATTGAATTTCAACGTCGAATAAATTTGAACGTTTTAACAAGGAATAAAGTATAAGCTTCTCCCCCGTTCACTTACACCGCGCTTATAACGAATTTTATAAGCGTATATCGTAAAAAAAAAGTAAATATTACGCATAGTACCGCAGGTATCCCGAGTAAAATAGTTATTTTAGTGCTTGAATATATGAGATTTATTTATTTTCCCTGCCGCCTGCTCATTTTTGCAGAAAAAGAAAATGAAATAAAAAGAAAAGAAGAAAAATAAAGAGGGAAAAAAGGCTGCACGAGTCGCATGAGGCAAAGCAAACACACAGTATACCTGTACAATCTGCCAACTGCATCCGGGCCTTAAATGGACGGTAATAGCGCGAGCGTCCAATAATCAGCAGCGAGCAAAGCGAACGCGAAAATAGGCAAAAGAGCGAAAAAGGCTTTCCGTAAAAGAAGAGAGAGTAAAGTAAGTAATCCCGGCGGTGGGGATCGGTAAGAATGAAAGAGAGAGAAAGAGAGAAAAAAAGAGAGAGAGAGAGAAGGAGGTATAAGGAAGGTACACTGCTGCAGTCGCGAAACTAAAAAGCTTCCTCTGGTTAGCGGCGGCTCGTTCCTCGAAAAGACGTTGAAGGGACGCGGAGGCTCGAGATAAAGCCGGCAGGTTGTGTGCGCGGCCGAGGGAAAACAGAAAAATTAGACTGGCTCTTTCTCCGTCTCTCTCTTGGCGAGACAAAGAAGAAAAGTCGCAGTCCGAGAGGAAGACTGTGCTGGGCATGGTCGCGGAGACGCGAAGACCACCGCGCGCCGACTGCTCTACTTAGCCCCGACGACATTCTCACGAGTCCGAGCTTCCCTTTATATGGACGCGATATGCGCCTGCGGAACCAGAGACACGCACATGAGGGCCAGGTTCGGATGAGCCGCGACCGTAGGACACTGTGCAATTGTTGGGAGTCGTTGCTCAATTATTCGTGTAATTATTTATGTCTTTGATGATTCCTATTAGGAACGCCAGAGTAAGCTTTGTATACTGTGCTCTTAAAATATAATTGTGTATCGGCATATACAGGGTTTTCGTTAATTCGAATAATTATGAGATTACTTTAGTTTTTTTATTAATTAAACACATGACCGTTCGATATTAAGCATCTCCTAATCAATTTTATGTTTTATTTTATTAAATTACAAATTAAAACCAAATTTTCCGTGTTTATTAACAAAGTTAGAATAGAACTATTAACAATATCGCAGTAGACTAAATTATTCCTTAGACTTCTGTATATAGTCATTTCACAAATAAATTTATTATTATTAAATAATTTACTTGATTAACGTCTAAGGAAAATGGAGAAACCCTTTCTAACGACAGCCTTTTTTTTTTGCAGCCTTATCAAATTGAGTACGTGATAGTGAAGGCTGCCAATTCGCCGAGGCCCGCAGCCTGGGTATTGGAGCGATCGATCGACGGGGACAATTTTCAGGCCTGGCAATACTACGCGGCGAGCGATGAGGAATGTTGGACACGTTACTCGATGCCCCCCGTACTTGGAAAGCCGACTTACTCGCAAGACGATGAAGTTATTTGCACGAGTTTTTATTCGCGACAAACACCGATGGAAAATGGAGAGGTAAACTGCAGCCATACCATCAAATTACATTATTATTACTATACTATACTATATTTTTTGGTTTGTTTTAAAAATGTCAGTGATTCGCCTACAGAAAAAAAAAACAATCAAAGTATTAAAAATTACAACTATAAAAATGCAGAAATTCCTTTTTTGCGTGTGTGTCAAGAAAATACGCAATTGTCGTCGAGAAAAAAAAGTCGCTGCGGCAACAATTACAGTTTGTCCCGCGAGCCGCAACAAATTCAGGCCCCCGCAAAAAAAACGGCAGAAATCAATATAAGTGTACCCGTGCGATCGAACGAGATATTCCGTCACACACTGAAATAAATCTTGACCAAAAGGCGCGCGCTGCCGGCCGAGCTTTTTCGAAAGCTCCCCCCTCAACTTTTTTTTTGCGCGCGCACCGCTGAAAACGCGCAGAGGCGCGCTCGCGCTCGGAGCAGAGCCGAGCCTCCCTTGCGCGCGGGCCTCCCCATATAAGGCCCACGGCGCGCACCGTACATGGCCGGAATGTAGGGATCGCCGTTTTTGTCATCGATTTTGCCGCGAGCCTCCGGCTCACTTCGCGCATTTACACGCGCGCTCACGTCGCGTCTCACCCCGCGGCTCTTTAATTAATCGTCGCTGGGTTTTAGTTCCGGGAAGGGCGAGACGAGATCGATGCGAGGCTGACGCGTTATTGAAGCGTCGACGATGACGAGCTGTCACCTCGAGGTATGACTATTATATCGCGCCTCGACATCGGCATGACGATTCATTCAGGAGTTCTTACATTACGATGATTCCGAACGGGTTTTAGGTAGTATCCTGATTTTTTTTTTAATAAACCGTGACTTTTTTAATTGACAAATTAGAGTTATGGCATTTAGTATTATTTTATGAAATGACATGGTTATATATTTAATACACTTGTATTATACAGTAATATAAGCTATTCTATTCTATTTTCAATATTAATAATCGTTGTAATTGATAATTAATTAACGCCCCTTTCGTTAAATAAAGTATAAAATTATTATAAAAAGAAAGAGAAATAAATTATTTATATAGTTGTAATAATCGGATAAAATTAAATGGGCACTTTAAAATCATATATAATGAATCGTTTTTCTCACCTACAAACTTATTATGCGATTGGATCTTTTTTTTTACATGATCGCTTTTAAAATAAAACTCTTCCCATGCTGCTTCCTCGGACTGCAGCGGCGATCATCCACCGTATTAGGAACCGCACGAGTCGGTGGCACTTGCTTTTATTACCTCTCCACTTTTGGCTCGATCATTAAAGGTTAACCAAGCAGAAACGTTTTTATGTTTCTTGTAATCGCGTCGCCAAAAAGGACAATTTTTATCTGCCGACTTTGCATATGTTTTCATACTCGGGTTCAATTTGCAATCTCATTAAAAGCTCTCGTAAAATAAACGACACTATCGTGTTCTACGTAATTACGAGAATGTATGAATCAATTAAAACTGGCTTGTAATTTATTAGCGTGTAACATAAAATGCCGTAGAAAATTGACCGATTCGATAAATAAATTATATTTAAAATGATACATGTTTTTTTGCACGCAGATTCACACTCAACTCGTGAACGGCCGTCCAGGCGCTCTAAATCATACGCAAGCGATTCAGGATTTCATCCAGGCTCGTTTCGTCAGGCTGCGCTTTCAGGGCCTTCGGAGAAGAGGCGACGCCATCATCGACAAGAGGAGGGCCTTTTATTCGATTCGAGAAATTAATATTGGCGGAAGATGCATTTGCTCCGGGCACTCGTCCCGCTGCAAATTTAATCCCCTGCACAAGGTACTCGAATGAAAGATTTTCAATTTATTTAAATTTTCATGAAACTATACTTCTAGCTATAAAAATTACTCATCAAAGTGTATACGCTGCGTAATTACACCAGAACAAATTAAATTTACGTTTACGCAGAAACACAAACTATTTTATCTGATGTTTCATTTCATTCCATTTTTTTAATAAAAAAAAAATTATTTTATTTATTTACAGAATAATATTACATAAAAAAACTACTTAAAATTCTTAACGCCGAGCGATGGAATAAGCTACTCCGGCAAACGAATGCCCGTGTTTCTCGCGGAATTCCGTTGCTCGCTATTCTCCGACGCCGGTAAGGAGCTCGCACTCGCACTTTCCGCGAGATAAGTAGCGGAGGTATATACGGACCGAGTGCGCATCGGCATTTAATCAGTTATTGTCCTCAGCGTACTTTCTCTCGGCGAGCCACGGGAATGGGCATTATATGTAACGCGCCTATGTGGGCTCCATGAGCAGGAGACTTATAAACGCGCGTCCTTTTATTTACTCGAACGCGAGCCCGAGTCCGATGCGGCGATTTCTCGCGCCTTTGTTACTTTGCTCTAGGAGGGTTGTCATGCCTCTCCCGAAGCTTTATTAGCCGCGAGCTTCGGCCCCGCCGTATAAGCCTGTATCGCGAATCTTTCCTCCGTCATATTTCAAACTCGTATTTTAAGAGTCGTATTTTAAGCTTGTTGTAACGATTATCTTTCGTTAGTTTTACGCTTATCAATTCGGTAAAATTGCTTACAACACAGTACGTTCATTTATTATATTGTATTTTACATTGTTTCGCGGGAAACTTTTATAGCCACGAGAAAGCGCAGCTTAACAATAAATTATATGCAATACATTTAATGCAAATATGCGCGTTTACGCGTGTTTTTGCGAATAGACACGCGTTTGTCGGCAACGAAACACAAAGAATAGAAAAAATTAGAGGAGTTATCCGTGTCGACGAGTCTCATTAAGCTCCGTTAGCTGCGAGAATAATCGGCGAAAGTGCGCGCGGCATTTCGATCGAGCGCGCCGCGCTAAATCCGTGGGAGAGCGCGGCTCGGAGGGAAAAATAAAAGAATTTTAAAAAAAGGATGCGGATCGCGCGAGATGCCCGCAGTGCAGGTTTTGTCGCGGCGTTTACACCGACGGCGGTCGTTGCGAAATTCCTCGCGCCGGCCATTAGTCAGCGCGGCGTCCGTTAACTGTTATTCCGCGCGCGTCCTCGCTACGCGCTGTGCGACCCCCCCTTCGTACAACGAAGCATAATGCCGGGTGAAAAGTAAACGCGAATTCGATGCTGATTCTGCTGGGGAGAACAGCGACGTCCTTGGAGCGGCGCTAAGGAGGCGCTCTTATGGTCGTTGTTAAATCAATGACAATTGCACTATGCGATATGCATTTCTATTCTTGGATTTTAATTATATAAATCTGCTATCGGAGGATCTTTTAAGCGCGAAATAATTAGCTTGTTATGAGGTGTATGAATATCATGATATAATTCGTTGTAGTCATCATTTACTATAGTTATAAACAATTATTAAATTTTTAATTTGAGAAAGATAAATACACTGAGGGAATTTTAACGCAAACATTATGGATGAAGCTCCCCGTAAAAAAACGTAAGTGCGGAACGGTTTGCAAATTTTTACGGAAACGCAATTGGTATCTGAATCTTTGAATGGCTCATAAAGCTTTGCAATTTTTATAAGAATAGCTCTGTGATTTTTATGGGAAAAGCTTCATAATTTTCAAAGAAATTTTAAATTACAAAGATTCATGAATCATACGAGATTCAGGTAAAAATTATGGCCATTACATTTTCTCACATAATTTTTATACATTAAGCTTTATCACAATTTTTACAAACAAAAAGAAATTATTTCACTGTACGTATATAGTGGTTGTTTTAAAGATCTTATAAACCTACAAACGTATATAATCAATCAAGGCACACACGAGAATGAATAATTTCCATCGACGAAGAAACTTTGCGGCAACATCTTCAGCGTAAGTCTGGACACTTTCGATGCATCTGGCGTTCGAGCAATGCAAATAATTGGCGGCGTTTAATGAACCTTTCGGTATTAGAGAAGATTCGCGTGCGGTCCTGTCCGAGCGATCGGCGGGCGATCCTTGAAGTCGCGGCGAGCTTTATTTATCGAGTCGATAATTAACTGCCGCGTTACGCCCAGCCGCGTGATAGACCGTAAAAGGCTGAGCGCCATTTATTAGCGTAGCCGCCGTTTACATGCCTTGTAAATTTGTGGCTTAGGGGACTGTTTTCGAATTAAAGGCCTGTCTCGATAACTCGTTCTTTATGACGCGATCCGGAGCTAATTTATTTTTTTAATATAATACATTAGGCCCGAATGATTTTTCTTTCTTGATTTCGAGATCCGTCGAAGTGTCTTTTTTTTTTAATAATATCAATTAGCTATAATTAATTAATCATTTTATAATGAGGATAGTGATAAAACGTATTACGAATAAATAATGCATGTCTAATTTTTTTTCAGTGTTAATTATGGATTCACAAGTTATATCCTGATGAATTATTAAAGACTAGGTATTTAGTAGGAAGATTTAGCCAGTCTTCAGCAATTCGTTAGCATGGATTTATGAGTTCATATTTAATATTTGAAGATAACAAATTTTTTATTAATTGAATAGTTGCCCTTTGTTTAATTTAGTTCTGGTATACTTTATAGTAAAATTTGTATTGTACGATCTTAAAAAAAAAAACGAGAAATATTTGTTTATATATAAAGAAAATTTACTTAGAACATAATCTATTTAAGGGGGGTTTATACCTAAAAATTTTTTTTTGAAAAAAAATTTGAAAATTAAAAATTATAATAAAATTTATA
>JAWWEN010029666.1:0-53426 GCA_035582955.1 Sycophila texana | reverse complement strand
GAAAATTTCTAAGCGCTAGACAAGGATGTATAGTTTTGTCATCTCTGTCTAGCGCCTAGAAATTTTCATGCGACGTTCCAAATTTTTGAATTGTTCTCCGAGTTTCAATTCGAGGCGAGTGTACAAGTGCACAGCGAGTGCGGCTCTACTTATGGCAGTTGGCAGCGACGCCGCGGCGTGTTGTTACCCTTTTCGAGGTGTGCCAGACTTAAGTATACGCGCGGAAATTCGAATTTTCCGAGGCGCTGGTTAATTCTTTGAGCGATGTATAAAATTTTGTTATAGTTTTCTTTCTTTTTTTCAAAGACTAGACATTCAGATCAATTCTATGCAAGATCTGCAGGATATTACGAGAAAAGTTAAGAGGGCTAGAAGTTATTAAAAGATTAGTTATTAAGAAAGTTTTGTGTTGATTTCATGCAGAATTTGTTAAAATATTCTGGATAAATTCCATTTTTCTGTATAATTATTGTACAAAATTTCTTTGTATATGAATGTAAGCAGGACAATCTGTCCGTAAAATGGTTTAAAAAATAAATGAATAAGGTGCTGTGACACAAAAAATAATGAACAAGGTGTGTATATAAGTATGATGGACTAGTAATGTTATTTCAATAGTAAAAGCTTTGATGTCTGAACAATGACGGGGTGTATCTACTGGTGCCTTTGATTGGCAATGATTTTACTGTGTGCGATGAGTAAATGTTGCTTTGATTTCGGAATTATTGATAAATTAAATAGAAAAGTAATTTGCTGCATTTCTTGCTTAAATTTGAGTTAAATTGTAAAAATTAAGTATTTTATTAATTATTTCATTAACTATTCTTGTCAGTGTGTAAATGATTTTTTTATATTCGAAAATTTAAAAAAAAAAATACAAAGGGTTAACTATAATTAGTTACAGAGTCGACGACTAGTAAACAAAATTTTGTACTTTTCAAGAGTTTTAATTTCTGCGGGGTTGATAATTATTGAAACAAACATCGACAATCTTTCAAATTAGGGAGAAAGAGGCACAAAAGAGAAGGTCATTCGCGTAAATTGACATCTTTGTCTGCAATAACATCTCCTTAAGTTCATGCGCGCGAAAAGAAGGTCGACTCTGTTTTAATTACCATTTTGCGTGACTACATGCGCCGATTTGAAGTAGGCCGATCTCCGCGCGCAGATGAGAAGGATGCTCCGCACTGCGCTGAGGTGACAGATTGCCATGATCTGCATTTGCGGTGCCTCCGCAATCTTAGAGACGGAGGTCTGTACTTTGAATACTTCTTAATTTTTCCACTCGTGCTTGCAGTTGGCTTAGAGGTTTTTACGGTCTCTTATACCATTCATTCATAATAGATGCTTGTAAAATCAAATTTATTAGAAAAATAAATATGTGAATGAAACATATTTTGACATAAGACAATTTGATATGAAATATTATAATGTAATTTAACTTATGATTCTTTTCAATTTATTACATCGGCTAATCTTTTTTCTGGCACTACTACGAGGATCTATCTAGCTGCTTATTCTTTAAATAATTAGTAAGATCAATATGCACAACATAACTTGTGTTTGTTTGAGGCTGAAAAATAAATTTTTATTTAGTGGTTGTAAATTTTATCTATTCATTCAAAAAAAAAAATAATAATAAACAGAGTAAATTAAAATAATATAAATTGAAGTAGATAAATTGATACTTTTATTTAAAAATTATTATTAAAATTTGTGGAAAAATTAAGATTGATAAAATTTACTTACAGAAACATTTACTCCAATCATTGCATCCGTAGACGCTGACGTCTCATAGCGGTGGCTGATTAGAATGATTTGTACTGTTGATTTCAAAAATTCAAAAAATTTTAGAAGTTTTGAAATGTTCTCAGTATGGAGAGCAGCATCAAATTCATCAAATATTAAAAATGATGTAGGCTTTACACTGCAAAATAATCAGTCAATAATATTTCTCAATATAAATAGATTGGATGTTTTTTAAATTGTAAGTAGATATTTACTTTTGAATAGCTATTAACAGTGCGATTGCACACATTGTTTGTTCACCTCCAGATAAATTCTTCATTAAACCAAATGTCTTCCCTGGTATGATGCAATTAAAGTCGACCCCACCTAAATATGGTTCTTCTTCATTTGTCATGTGAATTACTGCTTGAGCACTTTCACTTTCGTATAATTTCTAAAATATTACACAACAATTTTATAGAAAGATTTTTTAATTTCTTAATTGAGTAATATATGTTTTAAAACGTTAGCTAAAAAGTACCTTAAAGATACGATCTATGTTATCCGCTACGGAATTAAAAAACGTTTTGAATGTCTCAAGTCTTTTATTTTTAACTCCCTCGAATTTGCGTTCAATATCTGCAGTCTTTTTCGTTAATATTTTATGTTTATCCTCTAATTCTTTTATTTTATCCTTGATTACTTGGGATTCTTCTATCACCTAGATAAGAGGAATTTACTCAATTATTTAATTGACTACATTAACAAAATTATTTTGAAAAACATTTACCTTTGGATTTATGTGAATTGATTCAATATCATCTTTAATTTCAGTTAATTTTTCCTGTCGATATTTAATATCGTCATTTAATTCGTCACCTTTCATTTTTTTAATTGATTTCGGAAGTTCTGAATAATCAATTTCAACATCTTTTTCTTGAATTTTCGAATCATCTTCCGATTGGTTGTTACTGCTATTTTCACTCTCGGTATTCGTCACAGCTTTTGTACTCATCACAACATTAGCGATTGATGAATTGATAATAGGGATATTAACATTTTTTTCCTAGATATATCAAAGACGGTATAATTAGTTAAAATGCAATATAATGTATTAATTAATATACATAACTAATATTTTACAAGTCATACCAAACAATTCATCAATATATCATGTTTCTTTGCTTTCAGTCGCATAATTTTTATATCATCAGAATTTACAAGTGAATGCCACTCTCTTAAGTCATTGTTTACGGAAATCAGTTTTCTTTCTTCTATTTTTAATTCTTTTCTCTTTTCACCATCTACCACTTTCAATGTTTCGATTAAGTTTTTTGCTTCGTCAATTCTTTGATTTAGTTTGACTTTTGATTCTTCTGTGTGATGGTAAATTGCTTCTGATTCGTTGAGTTCATCTTCTAATTTTTTAACATCAACTGTAAAAATAACTTTTCAGTATTTGCATTTTTACATTGTATTTAATAAATATCGGTCTTATGAATACTCTTATGAAAACTTACATTTTGTAAATCGACTCATTTCATGATTTAGCTGATTTTTAATATTGTCAAAATGATCATAGATTTGTTTTCTACGCTCGCATCGTTGTTTATATTTCCTACAAGAAGGTAATATTTATTAAATGCATACAAATATAATAATAAAATTGTACCCTAAAAACTCACTGGAAGTCTCCTTTTTCATATTGTTGTATATTATCAATATTCAATTTTTCACAAAATTTTGCAAAATATTTGTTTTCTATTGATTCTATTTTCTTTTTTGTTTCGATTAAATCATCGTCAACTTTCTTTAATTTTAATTTTAAATTTTTTAGGTTTTCCTGAAATGTAATTTGTAGTAATGTAATAATTTTAAATACTTTACATATAAAAAATATATATTAATTTTATAGATTATTATTTGCTTACAGTATTTTTAAAATCAGTTAATTCTGCCTCCAATTTTTCCAAGCTAACCTCGTCTGTTTTTAACTTGGCGTTTAGGTCCTGCATTAATTAAAAATCCTTAATATTATAAAAATGCTTAGACTATTTTGAAAGCACACTATCTTACCGCTAATAAGGATTCATAATTTTTTAATCGTGCCTGAAGTCCCGATATTTCTATTTGAATGCTAATTTTTTTTTCTTCTTTCTTGCGTATTTCCAAATATAATTTCTTTATTTCATCTATTTTAGTTTTCTATAAGAAAGCATATGACCTGCTTGAGAAATATATTATACAAAATTAATTAAATAAAAATTGTTTAAAAATAATACCTTCTGTTGTTTAAGATTTTCAATATCTTGTACGTTCCAAATTTGAGACTTTTTTAATAAACTTGCAAGCCCTCCGGAAAATACACCGTCTTTTTGATAAAGCACGCCACTCAAAGTAACACACTGTATTTAATTCAAAAAGGTTCATTCATTATTGAATTTTAGTCCTCAACAAATAATTAAATTTTTATTTGGCTCATATATTATACATATCAAATAAAGTAAATATACCTTAATTTGTTTTTTAATTGCATGATCACTCGCTGTGTCCTCATTTTCACAAATAACTGCATTCCCCAAAGCACAGAACACAGCACCTTGAATTTCATCCGTTGTAAATTCTTCTGATTGGGTTTTGACCCCCACTGCCGATCTTGCCAATCGCAGTGTGGAATCACCTTCTATTTTCCTGTAAAAAAAATATTATTTGTATATAAGGACTTATGTATCTTAAGAAAATAAAGAAATACAGTTTTCTGTACATACTTTAATATATAGTCAGGATCTGGAACTTTTATATTATCAGAAGGAATAAACGTTTCACAAACATCAAAGTGGCATCCAGAATATTGTTCTTTTAAAAATAATATACATCTTTTAGCAGTGTCGACAGTGTCGACTATAATATGGTCCATTTTGCTTCCCAAAATTTTCGTAATGGCGACATTGTAGCGTTTTTTATCGATTTCAATGAAATTTTTCAATCGACCATACTAAAATATTGTTTTATTTAGTTAGATAAATATTAAGCAATTCTTTCGACCGACATGTGACTTACCACTCCTGAGAAACGAGATTTTAGTTTATCTATAATTTCCTCTTCCCTCTTAGTTTTTCTGTCGAACTCAACACTGTATTTGCTTTCGCCGATTTTTACGTTTAAATCGCTGATTTCTTGGTTTAATTTTTCTACTTGCAAGTTACTTTGTTCTATGTCAATTTCTAAATCATATACTTCACGCGAATATTTTTCTACGTCTAATGTTGTAGACTCACGATGTTTTAATATTTGATCAATGTCTGTTTGCAATTTCTCAATATTGCATTTTTCTCGCTTTATTTGGTCTGATAGTGAGTTTTCCTTTCTCTTATAATCATCTATTTTATCATTTATATTGTCTCGTTCTCTTTGGATGGAGTCCATTAATTCACTTTCCTGTACAGAGTGCTTCATAGATTCTGATTTTATCCTGAGATACTCTTCATACTGCAACAACAAAAGTATACATGTAATATTTACTCTTTATAGTCTCGCAGGAATTTTCCTCGCGAATTAAATAAAATCTACGTAGAAATTTTAGAGATGATGGTACATTTGGGGATGCTGGTAAGTGAAGTATATACTTATAATCTGGCACCCATAGAAACATTAAAAAAAACTTTATAACAATTAGAAAAATTTAATAAGAAATTATTAACTTTAATAATTTTTATATACTATTACGCACCCACCCATCCTAATAAGAATATTCTACTCTCGCTTACATAAATACACAAGCGCATCTTCAAAATTATAAAAGTAACTGTTGCCCAGATGAGCCTACGATGGCTCGGCTGGTAGAGCCAAGGACTTGTAATTCGGTGGTCCAAGTTTCCAAGTCGCGGTCTCTAGTGTCGATTAATACAATCACCTCTGCGAAATGTTTATATATGTGCTTTCTTCAGAAAAACACATCGTAGAACTCAGTAGCTGATTAGCACCAAAAATGGGAGCAATAAACAGAGCGGCGTTACAAAAAAAAAAAAGAAAAAAGTGTTACCTCTTCGTCATCTAAGTGAATCGAGCTTGATGAAGATTCTGATCTGTCCACTTCATCCTTTTGCATTTTTACTTCAGCTAATTGGTGTTTAAGGTCTTCAATCGTTTTTTCACGCGCTGCATCGTACTTTTTAGCGGTCTCTAAGTTAATCTTTATTTTTTTAATTTTTTTTGCATGTGCTGTCAAAATATTTTGAAGCTTATCTTCTTTTAACAAAAGCTTTCTCAATTTCTGCTGCACTCCTTCCAATTTATCATTGCCGTCCTCGTTTTCGAGGGCACTTTTTATCTCTGCAATTTTATCTTCATAAGATCTTTTTATTTTTTCAGCTGCTCTTATATGCATAATCTGTTCATTTTTATGTTTTCTTGTCTCATCGAGGTCTGTATCAATCTTGAATAATTTTGTAAAGTAATATTCAAATTCTATCTTTGCCTACGAGTAAATATACGCTTGTATTGTGAAATGCACTAACTAAATTGAATAGTATAAAAATTGTACGCTTAATTACAGAATAACAGAAATATTCTTTTAAAAGTGTGCCTTTTAGGACTTTAAAAAAAAAAATCACTTCTCTAATTATAATATTTTAATAATAATTATTATATAAAGTACTGTACCAGGTTTTCCTGCAATTTATGATATTTATCCGCTGCTTTGGAAGCCTTCGCAAGATTTTTCAATTGGTTATAAAAATTATTGAGATGTTTCTGAGAATCTCCTACTGCTTGCAAAGCTTCATTCATTTCATTTTTTAGCCTGAGTAAGGATAAGTAAGTAAATAAAAGTTTAACATTATTTAATCACAAGAGTAGTCTATAGGGTATAGTAAAGAAACACTCAGAAATCACGGTACTTTAAACTGTGTGTTAAATAAACGAATGAGTCAAAATTTCATAAATAAATTAAAATAATTTTTTTCGTCTAGCCAAGATTAATTAATTAAAAAATAACTTTTACATTATCGTTTTAAAAAATTCCCAGTAATATCCTTATTTTATCCGGCCCATCATAGATAAGCAACTAATATTTACCTGTTATATTCACTTTTGTAATTAATAGAATTGCAAGATAGCTCGAAAAATTCGCATCGCTGCTTAGCATTCATTGTAGCGATGAATTCTGTGCAATTCTGTTTGATCAAAAAATTGTTCGCGCTGGAATTGATATTGTATTCAAGCAAACGCGCGTTGTATTCCTTTTTAGTCACTTCCTGCAATTTTAATATAAATAAAAGGTCTAGTAATTTTCCGCGAAATAATTAAAAAAAAAAAATATATTAGTGTATTCACTTCGTCGTTGACTAAATAACGTTGAATTTTTTCGTAGTAATCAATCGATCTTTCGAAAGTCACCTCCTTTTCTTCACGATTAAGAGTAACTTTAACGACAGTACTACGTTTTTCCATTTTTGTTCAAATCGCCGTGTGCGTAGCAGTAATAGTGCATAAATTAAACAAAAAATGAAAATAAAATAATCGGTTATTGGCTGATTTTTTTTTTTTTTTTTTAAATAAATATTTCGATATGTACCTTGGACGGTCGTCAGCTTCTTTGAATTGGTCGTTACAAATTTGTAAGGATTCGATCGATTTTTTATTATAAGATGGAAAGCAAAATACATATTCGATTGCATCTATAATGGAGGACTTGCCTGAAACAATTTTACTCGAGATTATTTGGGCCAGTGTCTTATAACACAGTGGAAAAATTTTATGCCGAATATTAGAAATTATTCAGCACTTCTCATAAAAAATATAATACTTAAAAGGTACGGCTAAAAATCGCGACAAACAACGTTCTAAAATATTTCACGCCAATAGAAAGCACTATGCTCGGAGCGCTTCAAACTTTCTCACGGCAATAGAAAACACTGGACAGCCGACAGAGCGTTCCAAAAATTTTTAAATAAACGGAAAATACTGCACAGAATTCTTAAGAAAAAAAAAAATCTCTCATTAACAGAAAACATTGGATATAGGGAATTTCAAGAATTCTTAAATAAAAATAGAAAATACTGCAGAGAACGCTTAAAAAATTCGCGCGTCATTATAGAAATAACACTATGAACAGGGCGTTCCAAGAATTCTTAAATAAACGAAAAATATTGCACTGATCAGCGTTTCACATCAAAATTTCAACACTTCAAAATTGTTCGCGGCAACAGAAAATACTGGACAGGGACGTTCCAAAAATTATACTTAGGCCGCTCAAAAATCACTCGCGCGGACTCAAATACCGTTGCACAGGGAGCTCCAAAATTTCGCGAAAACGGAAAGAAAATGTATATAGCACTAATAATTAGCTCCAGTATAGCTCACCGACGCCGTTGAGTCCAACGATGGATGAGGACTGCCTCAACTCGATGGAAACCTCGTCCCTGTAGCACTTGAAATTTTTCAACTCCAGTTTCGATAACACCGGCATCCTGTTCGTTCGGTGGAGAAACCCCGAGTGTAGCGGTTTGGCGCAGATCGCGCGCGCGCTTGAATCTCCTGAACTTTCCGCGGCGGCAGCACTGTCGATACTCAGGTGAAGGAATGTGCATGTGTGTGTCTCCGCCACCTGCAAGTAGTGTGCTTTTGACTGGACGGGTCTGTTAGCGCGAGCGGGCTCTTGCGGCAGGAATATGCGAATAGGAGCCCTCCTTTTTTAGCTCCCTTAATTCTTCCGCCCTTCCCGCAACAGGATTTCCGAGAAATTCGCTAGAAACGGTTTTTTCATGGCTTTCGTTCGATTTTACGAATTCCTTCTTTTTTACAAATTGCGATTTGTAATAAGCGTAAATGACGATGTTGACTTCATTAAATTGCAGCATACAACATTGTTTAGATCTTTAATTAAGAGCAACTATAAAATTATTAATTAGAATTAAACAATGTTTTTTTTTTTTTAACATTCAATGGCAATTTATGTAAGCGTAATCAAGTACTCAGATTGATAATTAATTTTTTTTTAGTTTTTAATGTTAATGAAACCTGTAATTTATTTATTATAAAATAAATTAATTATAAGGAATTTTTTTGCAAGAATTGAAAGTTTATATTTCAATTCAACAGTTGGCACTGTTTGTATTCCTATATATATATATATTGATGATAGTTAGCAGACGAGAAAAAATGTCGGAGTTATGGCGGTTTTGTTATTTTCTCAGATCGTTTAAAATTATTTAAAATGATTATTGTTATGAATTGTAAGCCCGAAAAACACTACTAAAAGAGTGAACTAATACGTTATCTCAAATGCCACAATTACATAATGGATTATCCTTACGTATTTCATTACAAATTATGTACACCCAAATTGGCAAATTGGACTTGTTAAATTGAACTTTTAAGTGCCAAAAAACGATTATATTTAATAAAAATGAGGAATTCTAAGCACAATATAGGTAAGTACTGTTCGTCATTCACAAGTTAACTATCCAGTTGTTGTCAGAGATTGTCGTAGAGGCTATAAATTAATTGGTATTTTGGTTATATTCATCATATATCTAAAATCTAAAATAATTCTATTTTATTAACTTTGTTTTTAGATGCTGCTCCAAAGACGTATAGAGAATATTTTATATTTACTTACATTATTGTTGCTTCCTTGTTTTCTATTCTACTCTTTTTGTATGGATTTTTTCCGGTCAATTATAATGAAAGTGTTATTGCTACGAATAGAGATATTCCACAGTTTGTGGAGCGCACAAGGTAACATTTATTGAATTTTTTAATAATTATTTATTTGTAGATTTCACATAATAATAGTTTATATATTGATTTTAATTTATAGACTTAAAGTCCATGAGGTTTATAAGCCAGTAGTTAAAAAACTTATATTTATGGTGATTGATGCTTTGAGATGGGATTTTGTTACTGGAATAAATGGCAGTATCGCCATGCCCTATGTTAACAATCTTTTAAAAAGTTCAGCAGGCTGTGCATATAGAACAAGAGTTAATTCACCTACTGTAACAATGCCAAGAATAAAAGTAAAAAAAAAAAATTTGCATAAAAAACCTATAATTTGAAGAAAAATAAAATATTGAACTAATAATTCTTTTTTAGGCAATGACAACAGGAACAGTGCCAAATTTTATAGATATTGTTTTAAATTTAGGAGCTAATGAATTATTAGGTGATAGTATTATGAGACAAATGAAGAGTCATGGTCACAATGTGGTCTTTTATGGAGATGATACTTGGTTGAAACTTTTTCCAAATATTTTCCATAGATCTGAGGGTGTAACATCATTCTATGTAACAGATTATACAGAAGTAAGTTTTAGAATAAATCCTTCAAAACTTATGATTTTGAATATTAAGAATAAAGTTTTTTAGGTAGATAATAATGTTACCAGAAATGTGAAAATAGAGCTTAATAAAAAAGACTGGTCAGTATTGATTTTACACTATTTAGGACTTGACCACATTGGTCATGTAACTGGGCCTTTTAATCCTTTAATCAATGAGAAACTTCAAGAAATGGATGAAATTATTGGTAGGATAGAGAGCCATGTATCAGAATTGGTAAAATTTAATTAAACTCAAATTTAAAATAATTCAATTAACCAACACATTAAATTTAATTGAAGACTGTTCTAACTTTTAGAATGAAAATGATGAGCCAACTTTGTTTATAATATGTGGTGACCATGGTATGAAAGACTCGGGCGGTCATGGTGGAGCAACCCTAGAAGAAACTCTTGTACCTTTAATAGTATTTGGCAGATCATGCAAAGACCGAAAAGAAGATGTAGCACAAATCGACATTGCTTCAACATTGTCTGTACTTCTGGGATTACCAATCCCTTCCACTAATTTAGGAACGATAATCATGGAATTGATCAGTGACTTATCTTATTCGCAAAAACTTTTTGCATTATATTATAATGCTAAGCAGTTAGTACTTCGTTTCCAGAAAATTGAAGGATATCAATTCAGTGGTATGCCAAAACATGATTTTCATATTTCATAGCTTTTTATTAAATGATTTTAATTATTTTCAATATTTCACATTTAGAGGCTTATAAAAATTATCAAAATGCCATAAAACTCCATTCAGCTTGGTTGAGTACTAACAGCCATCCAAATGAGATGGTGCCTGATATAATTCTTATGTATGAGTCTGCCATTGTGGAAATGAAAAATAAACTTTCTAATAGTTTATTAAAATATGACGTTGGTGTGATGACATTGGCCACAGTATTTTTAGGACATGTTAGTAACTAAAAAAAATTGTAATTTAACATAATTTTAATGAGTTATGTATGAATTAAAGTTTTATCTATTTTCAGATTTTGTATATTTGTATATCTGTAGAAAAGTCGTCAGTTGTATCGTACAACAAACTTTTTATAGTATTATTCATAAGTTATGGTGTCTGGTTAATTTTGAATCAATTGTTAGATTCAGAACTGAAAACAATATTATTTCCAGAAACTTATGATTCAAATTTTATTTTTGTTATTATTCCAATATTTGGAATATTAGTAGTTAATTGTCATTTATGTGCAACACGTAATATAGTTAAATTATCAGAAATAGCACCACAAGAAATTTTATTATCCATTGGTACATTTTTACATGCCGTAAGTTTGGCAAGCAGTAGTTTTGTTGAGGAAGAGCATCAAACTTGGTATTTTTTTTGGATAACTTTGATGATTTGTTTTGCTTACGATTTTTTAACAAAATCCTCAAAGCAACGATCTATAAAATTGTGTACTTCGCTGTTACTGTTAATGGTTTGTCATCGAATACTCAGAAAACTCAATAGTACTGGGGATAAATATGCACATTTACCTGATATATCAGGCTGGTTACAAGAACAGAAGTCAAATTTTGGAATGTCAGTTGTACTTGGCATAGGTAAGTACTTTTGTAAAGGTTTTTTAAGAATTATACATTTATTTAATTTACCTTTTTTCAATATAGGTCTTATTTTATTGGTATGGATTGACTTTATTTATGAGCAAATAAAAGCAAGAATAGTTATCTTTATATTGGATGTATCAATAGCTATTTTGATATATTTAAGACATGCTGCTACGCACACAGTATACAGACCTAATATTTATATCAGTTCAAAGTAAGTAATTAGAACTTAGAATTAATATTGCACAATCGATCTATTTTCAAAATTATAAAATGAATTTATTTTTTTAGAGGAATAGAAGAAATTTACTTATTTTGGGTATTTTTATTGTTTTACTTGGTGCATAGTATTTACAGACTAAAAAAAGTCATGCATCAAAGTAAACATAAAATTTTGTCACTTACTTTATTTTTAATGTTAAAGATATGGGTTATTTTGGCTTGTCTCTTACATCGACCGTACAATGTAATTTTATTACCTATTCAACTCATGGCTGGTGTAACTATCTATAATTTAACTAAAAATCTGAAGGATTCTAATATTAAACTGTATTTACATCTTTGGTCAAGCAATGCATTTTACTTTTATCAGGTAAAAATATTTGAAAAAAAATAATAATATTATAAAATTAAATTTTTTTAAATTAATATTTTTAGGGCAACTCTAATAGTTTAGCTACTATTGATCTAGCTGCTGGTTATGTTGGGCTGAAGTCATATCAACCTTTAATCACTGGTATCTTTTTATCTATAAATACCTATTCTGCTCCTATATTAGGATTTTTAATGTATCTTTGTGATTACACAGTATTCAATCCAACAGTGTAAGTTTGTATCATTTTGCTACCATTAATTTTGCAAAATAGAAGATATATTAATATTAATAATATCAATGTTACAGATCATCTAAAGTTATGTTAGCAATGTGTAAACAATACGCATTTTGGAGATTGGTACCAATGACCTTTTATACAATTGTAACAAATTTACAACGATATCATCTATTTGTATGGACAGTATTCTCACCAAAGTTATTGTACGAAGCAATGCACTGCACAGTGCTATTTTCTGTGATGTTACTATTACAACTGAATTTTTTATTAAATGATAAAATAAATGTACAAAAACATTTTATAAAATAAAAAAAGTCCATCAACAAAGAAATTAACTCTTATATTTTGGATATTAAAATGGATATATAATTAAAAATGGTAATTATTGAACAAAAAAGTGCAAAAAATAAGTATTGTTGAAAGGATAAAAATTGATTAAGTACATTCATTTTCATAAAAAATTTATATTCACATTCTTCTAAAATATACATACGTTAATCGCTCAAGAAAATTTTAAAATAAAATTCTCTATTTGACAAAAATCTTTGCAATTTGTAAAACTAAAAAAAGCGTTTTATTGGTAATTTAAGGCGCAAGAAAATTTATTAATCTTCTTTATCTTTGTTAATCATAAGAAAAAACAATTAATGCATCACACTTCTTTACAGTATACATTTGTTATTAGCACTTTTTTGGCTTTTAAATTGCATTGTTATTTCATTTACAATTATGTCGCTACTTTTTTACATTTTACCAAGCGCGTTATCTTGTTTTGGTTTTCGTTTTATTGGCACGCTATAAAAATAAAATTAACATAAATACTTAAAGTACAATCTAATTGCCGCCAAATGTATTCATACTACTAAATGACTAAAGTTGGAACTACTAATAGTAAACTCGGTGCAGGCCATTAAAGTTTTTCATATTTGCAATATGATTTTAGATAGCGAATTTTCACATATTTCCTATTATTTCATAAACATGTCATGATGTTAAAAATTTGAAATCTTTAATCTTTGAATTTTTAAATTATTTAATTGTTTGGGTGCAATGAATAATCAAGACAAAAACATTATATTAAAATATGTACACAGATGTACAAAATCATTTTTTCTTTTAAATTTAGCGTAGATTGACATTATATAACAATTATCAGTTGAGGATCCGTGTAAACATTTAAAAAATTCAAGTTCTAGTTGCAAACTAACATTTAAAAAATATTTCATCTGAAGGGGACATCAACATTTCATTAAATTGTAATCGTAAAGGATGGCATATACTTATAAGTGTAACATGAACACGGGAGCATTACATTTTTAAGAAATAAATGCCTTGAATATTTACATTTTATATTAATAAATGTGTGGTAGATTTTTCCAAATCGACTCACGTCCTCGACATCCCCTTAAAGATTTAAAAAGTTTCAATCATATTTGCAGCAAATTTACATGAATATTGTTTTAACTTTTTCATCATCAGTACACAGAGATCGACTATTGGAGTATCATGAATAAAAAATAAATAATATCTATGAATTCTTAAAGACAAGACATTGTGCGTATCTGTAAGTCTTTCGTCGATGCTTAAGTCGATTACAAACAGAGCATCTGATAAAATAATACGTTTAAGGAAAAACTTCTGCGTCAGTATTAGTGAACACGACTATGTTCAATTCCGATATTGAAGTATTCTTGAATATAAAAAAATCTTTTCTTTTAAAATGCTTTTAATGTTTAAAAATTTAGTCGATACAACCTACCACTTCTCTGACTGTTCGCAATAAAGCTAAAAATGCTTATTTGTTTTGGTAAAACGACTTTCTCTTCTCTTTTTTAAAATTGTACAAAACTAGAACTGAATATTTTTCGTAAACATTTCAATAAAAATTAAGACGTATTTTTCCTTAAACAGTATGTAAAGCACCCTGAGTATACGTATATATTTTTCTTCTCTTGAAAGAAAAAAATGTGAAGAATTGACAGTAACGTAAAGTAGCTTCCTCAAAATCGATTTGCAAAATACGTTGCACAGTCAATTGACGATATTTGGCGTTAAATTGCTGAGTGTTGAATACTCGGACGATCGTATTTAACCACCTTAAAATGGAGAATTCATGCCGAGCTTCGTGGTGAACTCCAATCGAGCTCGCTTTTGATATCTGACGTTGACTCTGAAATGCAGGAATTTTATAAATTAAAACTATAAAATTTACGTAGTCAAAACTGTTTTGACGACTCACTTAATTTCCTGCCACTTTATGAATTCGTTGATAAGGAATACCAGCGGTAGAGAGACAAGGAAGTAGAGGGGCAGATTAACAGGAAAATTTTCAGTTCTTTGGTCTTCGTCCTTCCAGTAATTACATAATGCATTAGCCGAAAAAGCCATTTGCACACTTATCCTTCAGGGAAAAAAGAACAGTTTATTATCAGTTATTTATAAAAATTCGTAACAACAAAACACTACGATCAATTGATATAAAAGACATAATAAAAGTACTCACACTAAAACGGTTGTTATGAACCATAGCCAATTATTGAACGGTAGCTTTCGCCATATGCAATATTCTCGATGAACGAAACTTACTGATATAGTTACTGCAAGTGATAAATAAAGTTTAATTGAAACAAATAAACATGTAAAGGAAATTAAACGTATCTACCGTAAATTTCTTTCAAATATATTATATATTGATTTAATCTCAAGTACGATAAAAATTTATGTATTCTCTGAAGTTTCACCACTCACCGAAATGTAATACTATTATTATTAGCGCAATGTTTTGAACAACGACTAGCATGTCGGACTTGAGGGCCCATCCGCCCCACGCGAACTCGCTCGTCACGTTGGGGTAGACGTAGAAGCACTCGTTATCGGTTTTGGCGTAGGTAGAACACAGAATGAAAAGAGAGACGCATTGCCAAACGAGCACCGTGACAATCGTCGGTAGGAATTTGCTACCGTAGCACCACAAAACAAACACTGCCACCTGAAAGATTAAGGAAAAAGAAAATTGTTACATATATCTTCTTTAATGAATGGAGTTTTCAATCGCACGAATCAATTGAGATGATGCATACCTGTCGGGTGATGGCGCACTGGTTCTTGCCGGTGGCGCGCTGCATAATTGTTGGATCGGTAGGAGTACCGATGAGGGAGACGGCGAGCAGCGGCACAATGAGAATACTGAGCCAGAGCACCTGGCCGACACTGAATAGCGGAGGCAATAGTAAAAAGGCCGACAGTACCTGCACTAGCGACAACGTCACCAGGCAGCACAGCCAGAATTGCACGCAGTTCCATAGGCACTTCATGTAGTGACGGGCCTGCAACGAACAATAATATTGTTTAGTATATGAACTTAATTAACATTGAGATCGGGTTTTTTTTTTTTAAATGCTTCTACTATCTTGTTAAAAATATTAATAACATTTTAAAACCATTTTAGAATATCAATATATGCATGGAGTTACAACCGTTTTTATCAGATCCTGCAATTGTTAGTAGCAAATGCAAGTTATATTCTAAATCTTGCCTCTTTTTATACATTCATATTAGAACAAATACTTTACAATTTTACAATGTACAAATAAATGTAACAAATATTCAAAAAATATATTAAAGAAATATATTAAAAATCTATGTAACAATCTAAGTAAAGTATTTAATAAAAGTTTGTCGTCAAAATTATCTGTGGTAAAAAATGATTCTATTAAATTGTATCAGTTTGACCTCCATGACGAGATGGTAGATCGCAATGGGGTCCTCGCGCTTGACGCTGAGCGAACAAGAAACGGAGTTGAGACTGCGGCTGAGGTCGATCGGCGAGGGTCCTTCCTCCGCACGCGGCACCGTTAGAACAGGCACTCTTTGGCACACTTGCGGGTACAGCGGCTCCACTGCCACGCTGGAAATAAAAAATTAAAACAATTATTTTTTCAAAATAAAATTAAAAAAAAAAATGTATATACCGTATTTATTTTTAATAAAATCCATGATTATTCATTATTCATTATTTTCAAAATAATAACATTTTTCACTAACTTCCTACTGTAAAGTATCTATATATCTACAAAAAAAAAACATAACCCAGTCCCCTAGCATTTGTTTCTTCCAGCAGTTTATTTTGTCGCGTCAAAAACAGAGCACCGAGAAAAACCGAAAAAGAAGAAAATACGCTATTTAGCGCGATGCCGGAAGAGGAGGCGAAACCCAAGACGCCAAGCAAAATCCGCGCGTCGACCGAGAAATCCTGCGGCAAGCGGGCAACTCTTTTGGCGCCTGAGGGACGCTCAGGTGGTCCGGTGATAACACGACGGAAGACGCCGCGCAGCGGCATTTACGTGACGAAGAAGCCGGTCAATGAGTTCGACACCATCTACAGGATCTCCTACTGTAATCGCAAGGTCACTGGCGGCTCGCCGATAAAAATTTAACTTCAAAAGCTCTTGCCTCGAGCGCCGTACTCTATGAAGAGCCGCTGTACATTTTATTTCGTGTCTAATGGTGCAACAATATTCGATGTTTTTCGCCGCTGATTAAAAATTGAAATTGCAATGAGTTTACATGATTTTTTTACTATTTCAACAAGCGTTTGCTTGCTTATCAATACAGTGGTTTTGCGACACAAATAATCTGACAGAGTACAGTGTAATCGTATAAGTTAGATGAATTTGATCATTGATTTAGTTAAATCAATTTTGGAATAATATAAAAATTATAAATTATAAGCATTTTAATAATAATTTTAAAAACATTATATATACTCAGGAGTTTTTAGTTACAGTTATGATTTTCACAATGATCTCGCGTATTAACTATTTGCCGCATAGAATTTCTTTGATAAAAAATTATCTATCAGGAGAAATTTTGTTATCCATTACGTGGCACTATAAAAAATCTATCATAACACATCATACACTTTTCCATTCTTAAATACGCAATAATCTTGAAAACATTTGTTGATATGCAAAATAAACTAAAGATACTCGCTCGACAACGCGAATATCATGTACTTCGAAGAAAACTTGCTGCGCAAAGGAAAAGCAGCGAGGACTTGAAGTTTAATCGAACTTACGCGGCGTCGGCTTGCATAAAAATAGGCATATTTTCGGCATTGGCGGACGAGCCGAGGACGCAGACGACCTCGCCATAGTCTTGCATGATGTGCAGCATCTCGCGTGTCACCGTCGTGTTGCAGTCCGTGAATAGGGAGACGAGCAGCGGCACATTGTCGATCAGCTCGATGTGCGGCCTTATCTTGTCGATGCCCCGCGGCAGCTTCGCCTACAATTTTAAATCATACCACCTATTATGCTATTCACTTTTGAAGCCTGCAATGTCGCTATTATTCTAGAGTTGCTCATCTTATGTACACTTTTTGCTTTAATTTCGATAATTTTTTTGTATGCAATAACCGTGTACAGCGGATAAAAACTTTTTTTTAAATATCGTCGTTTTTTTTTTTAATATTTTTTGAAAACTAACAAAAGTTGCAGAATATTAATATAATTAATGCAGTTGAGCATCTCTATTTTACATACTAGATACATATATAAGCTACAATCTGCATTTTTATAAATTTCATTATATATATATAATTAGATTAGATAAATAGAAAAATCGAGTCTCCTTAAATTGTTACTATTGTCTTTCTTTCTTCTTATCCTTACAAATTGAAAATTCTTACTGACCCTGTTTGACAGGTCGAAATTGACAGGAGCACTCTGTTCCGTACTGTCAGTCAGGCAGCTAAGCGACCTCCAGGCTTCCTGGCCGGATCCCAGGTCGATACTTTGCACCAGCACACTATCCTCGCTCCGCACTGTTTCTTGTTCCCTATAATTCAGATGTTTATTAATTTAAGTCAAATAATTTTTTTTAAGGCTACTTATTTAACTGCTGCCACTAGTTTCAGCACAGTGATTTTATATAAGTATTAAGTGTGATAATAATAATACAAAGTTATTGTCATACTAAGTTATGATCATACGTCATCATCATCATAAACTACTTATATCCTTTTTAATTTATTATTGTTTACTGTAATATCACTGAGAAACGATTTAATTGATAACACATATTTACAACAAATTATTTAACATAATTATCATGATTTAAACTACACTATTAAGTGTCAATCAAGAAGTACAACTATTTCAACTGTTCAAAAAGTGACTATATCTGTTTATTAAATCGAAATTGTGAATAACAAGTATACAATGACTTGAATAGTAAATTTAATCTACATTAAAAAAAAAGTTGACCTATTAATAATTTGTGTGCGTGTATATATATATACACAAAGTGTTAAGCACTGCTACTGTAGTAGCCACACTACTACTGCACTGGTGATCAAAGATATTACTACTAAATCATTATTAGTAGTATACAGATCAATAAAAAATTTATTACAAAGGTGTAGCCGATCCTCCGATGTTTGTTCCCTGTGGATTACAACTTAAGCTGGCACGCAGAAAAATTCAAAACACCATTAACCCTTCTATATTCAAACAATTAAAACAATCAAACGTTCAAAAAATAAATTACAAAACATTTACAAAAAAAAAACTTAAATATTTTTCAAAAATAAATTTCCGCGTCACGCAATATATAAACATCAATAAATAAGTTCAACAAAATAAAAAAAACCCTTCTCTAGAAAATACATCCACTGAAATTCACTGATTTATCACTGATAAGTAAATCACTGATAAATCAGTGAATTTCACTGGAAGAAATTTACAGAGTTCTCTTTGAAAAAATAAATTATTAAAAAAAAAACAATTTAAAAGTATTTACAATAAATTAAATTATGTAAGTTTAAAAAAATCATCGTCTCACCTGTGACTCAAGGCGCTCTTGGGCTGGGGCTTGTCCGGTCCATCGCCGTTCCACTCGGTGGCCTCGTTCTCGAACTTCACCATCGACATGTCGGTGTTGATGGCCGACGGCGCCGACATGCTCATCGCCCTGCTGTTGTCCAGGTTTGAGCTGCAATCGCCCCCGAAACAAATTCGCTCAATTACACTGTCCGATCAGTCTGCCATATCGAGGAAATTTTTTATTGTGAGTCTTTCTTTGTTTCTTTTTTTTTTTTTTTTTTAAAGAGTTCACATGCACGCTAACAAGTCAAGAAAAAAGATATTTTTTTTAAATATGTTTCGATTTTTTCTTCCATCTAGGCAAGACATTGATGTATGTATAATTTCTTTTCGTTTATTTTTTAAGAGGGTCTGTTGAATTGTTAATTCCTTGAAATGCTTCAAAAGAATTTGAAGGAACTAATGACGTTCTCGACGAATATTATTGTCGTGATTACTCGCACTTTTGACTACACATAGTAATAATTAAAAGAATGTATATGTAATAATTTAAAAATTTAGACTGTTCATCGTAATATACATGAATATTGTTTTCAACAATATAAACAGACTTTTTTTTATTTTTATTACAGTTTCTTTAATTACAGAGCGGCTCAAAAGTTTAAGATCGATATCAGCATTTACAACAAAATTTTAAATAAGTAAATAACAAAATGTACGATCACATTTGTATATAGACGCTTTTAATCTATAAAAAAATGATTTAAACTATTGTGACATCGATATAAAACTTGAACCGCCACTGTATTTCACTTTCTTTTACGAAGAACAGTGAACGAAAATAAAAAATAAATGGAACACTAACTTCTAACATCAATAAGAACAACCTATACAAAAATGTAATTTTCGATCGTAAAAGTTGTCCACTACAAAGTAACACCTGCTTTTACTGTTTTCTTTTTTTTTTTCTTTTTAAAAACATCAAAAATTTCAACAATCACGTCGATCATACCCATCAACGAATAGTAAAAATGTTAATGCGTAAAATACACTGACATGATAATCTAAATCACAGTTATTGCAGTCACAGTTTAGTAATCATTAGTAACGTACATGCATGCAGTTTGCTTTGCATCAAAAAACACAGTGTTACTGAATGATGTCTGTTAATCGTGAATGGAATTATCCTTGTATGAACGTAATTTTTTTTTTTATAAAAATATCGTATACTTCTTTATACAAATATCGTATAAGATATTGTGTTTACAATAAATTATTTTCAAATTATAAAATGCACGTATACAACGAAAACGACAGTATTAGAAATAAAATAAAATCACAAGGTATTAGCTTCTGTTATAAACCAATGAAAATGTTTCAAGTGATCATCCGCTCAACAAGTGATTAAGTAGTCTAGTAGAATGTGTCAATTTTAAGTCAGCCAGTCATAAATTACCAATAGTACCTTGCATCACGTTTCCCGTTGAATTGAATCATCAGCGAACTCCGCTGCACATTTGCAATAAATCCCTCGTGAACAAATCATTAACAATTACTCCCTTATAAAATTTATCCAAAAAATAAAAAATTCAAATTATAAAAAATAATGTTTAACTTCGTTATGACAAAAAGACACTTGAAAATTACAGCAAAAGTTAAAAACATCGTTCAATGTTCTCGAATCTCGCGAAAAAAGAAAAATTAAATCCGTCCGCCCTAAGCCTGCTATTCTCCCTTGACTCCTTCGGATCTTCGCTTCAAAAGAAAAGTATAAAAAAGGTGGCGTTTGGACCATGAGAGAAGTGGTGTGAGCAACGTACCGGGGGGAGACGCGGTCAAGCAATTGGCTGGCCTCGTCGACGCGATGAGGGTAGTGTCGCTGCGAGGCCGCCGGCGAGGACATGGCCGCCGCCTGGCTCACCCACCAGCCCACTGGACTCTCCGACCTGTGTTAGTAGTGCACTCTTTGTGTGGTATCGTTTCATTAATATTTATCCACTCGCTCGAACATACTCGCCGAGCGGCGCTTTGTGAACGTGCCGGACTATTTTTTTTTTTTTTACGGGTGATATGAGTGAATCGAGTTTGACCGACAATTGTGACGACGAATTTATTTAATTTTGTTTTTATTTATTTATTTATTTATTTTGTTTTGAGAGGTGCGGAAGATGCCGAGCGATGAGTGATTTTTTAAAATGAGATTTGTAAGCGCAGTGCTTAAGCGATTTGCGAAGCGTGAAAGCGATGCGTTAGGTGTAAGTTTGTTTTTAACCGATTTCATTGATTGTAACTTCAAAAGTTTATGTGCACTTTTGAGGAATAATTGAAGATTATCCTAAATACTAATATCTTGTTGTACATTTTTTGTGAAATAATTAATGAATTACTTCATAAATAAAATATCAAAAATGTTGTTACAAATATCACTATAAGAGAAGTTTTATTCTCACTTTTTTCAGAAAATTATTTCACATTACATTGAATCACAAGCATAATTCTTATTTAACTCAAAAAATAAGCGAAGCTTTTTAAGGAATGAAGCGTTGAAAATAAAAAGCTCAAAGTAACATAAGAAAACTTAAGAGCTATAGACAGACATATATGTTGAGGACAAGTGCGGAAATCGCTCGAGCCACTGTTGCCTCCTGTAAACATGCGTAGTTTATTTTTTGTGTTGATAAGAAATCAGAAAAGCGAAATTAGAGATATAATTATTTCACATGTACAAGCACATTGACAGATAATTATTTCTTTTAAAGTTGTAAAAGTAAACAGTAGACACGAAAAAGACACAATTAGTAACAAAAATTATCCTTCATACACAAATAATGTACTCATCATTGGCAAAACTATAAAAAAAATTTTTTTTTTAATTATAATTAAATTGAAAATTAAAAACGACAAAATCACGTAACGGCTAGCCAATAATGCTTGTAAAACAAAAGAATTTGACGCTCCCAAAAAAAAAAGCATTACTGTCGCGGTAAGTCGCGCAGAGCGTATCGCGGCGTTCGACCTCGAACGAGGTTTGGTACCTTGCGCGCTCACTGAGGAGCGAAATGTGACAGTTCCAGCCGCTCTCTAAGCCCATCTTTTCTGAAAAAACTCGCGAACGAAGCTCATTCTCCTTACTGAAGTGTACGAACCTCACACAGGCCCGCTCTAATTGTTCTATCAACTGCACCTGTAATCACATGAAAATGTTATTGCATATTCAAACAAGTTTAACGTATTTAAATATTTAAACAAATGTTTAAACTGATTTATCGTTATATCTACCATATCAGTTTGAGCTTGATATTGCATGGTCACCATTCCAATAAAAATTTGATTGCACTGAAGCTCAAAACAACTATCAATGCTGTTCACTTCCTCCTCTTTGGTTTCATTACACAGGAGTGAATCTGAAAACAAATTAAAACATTAATATTTTATTGCATTTTATTTTACTTCAGTAAAACGAAATTTCAAATCGTTAAAATTATACATAAAAAATTATTTATACAAACTACTTATTTCACTTCTAAGTACCTAGTCTAGATTAAAGAACAAATTGAGTATATAAATATCTAAATTATTAATTTCAATGCTGATATTATAAAAGTAAAGGCAAAACTTTTAAACCCACCGGTTGAATGAAATTGGCCGAGTAGACCTTTGATCCTCGGATCCAGCACATTTCTAAAGTCAAATGGCAACGGAGTGGGACTGCGATGCGGTGCGTATAGGTGTTTGCTCTCCGTCGGAAGCTCCAGATATATGTTGGACAACTTGTTGCTGACATTCCGCGTCAATGGCCTGTAGGCGAAGGCGGTGCAGTACGACGTAAGGCTGGTGCGGTTGTAAAAATCCTGCACCTTTTTCCTAATAATTACATTAAATAAATTAAAAAATGTGTTAAAAAATACAATTGTAAAATAATAAGAAATTAGTAGTATTAAAATGACATTAAAAAACATTAAAAAAAAGTTTAAATTACTTGTCGGGCTCCGATAAGGGACAAAGATCGTGCCCATCCCAGAATTCGATACAGGAGTCGAGGATGATGTCGGCGGTGCCTTGTGATAGTAGCTGCAAGCCTCCACCATTCCTCTCCCTCACAACTACCGCTACCATGTGCGGAAATGGAAACTTCAGCTTCGTCGCAATACTGAGTGATCGTGCAAATTTTATATCGCGCTTTGCCGTTTCCGGTTGCTATAAAATGAAAATGATAAGAATTTTAATAAATTTATTTATTTCAAATGTATACTTTTTTAAGATAAAATAAAGCTTCATTTTCCACGGAATTGTACATACCACGTGTCTAAAGGTCGACAGCTGCTGCTCAAGTTGAAAAATCTCCTTGGCTTGCTCCTTGAATCCAATTTGCTTAGCTAATTCACAGAGGCACCTTAAAAATTAATCCAGCGTGAATAACGAATCAGCGATTTACAAACATACGTTAAGTACACAAGGAATAAAAGAAAACACAACAAGAAGCAAAAAAAGCAAGCATCACGCTCGGCACAGGAAGAAAAAGAAATATTACGGAAAGTTAATGCATGAAGTCTTTTGCCCAACCACCAATACAGATGACAGTTATAATTTACCTTTATCCAATCGCAGTCAGTCATGAGAATGATGATTTTTTTCAAATAACAATTAGACAAGACAAAAGTTTACATTTAAATGTTAATGAGTTGATTGCGATTAGATGGCGGATAAACTGGAGAAAGAATACAGATATTGAAGTACTGCTTATTATATACAGAGATATAAAGAGGTACAATAATATAATAATATCAATATAATACAGAGTGAATTTTCTTTAATTGATAATAGTGACTGACCACATTTGTCCAAGACTTCCTGACTCGTCGACTAAATACATTTGCCTCGAGCTTTGCACTGTATCTTTCCCTTCATACCCACTTTTATCCTCAGCATTTGTCTGGCAGCTACTAGCACAATTCATGGACATATCATGCCCACTGTTAGTTGGATCTCACATCAAACATATATTTTTTTTTATTTAAATTTTAATTTGGCTTTTATATTTTATTGTTACAAGGAAATCCAATCGATTCACTGTTATTAGGTTACTATTATTCTTCAGTCGTGATGAAGATTTCGAATTACCGACTCTGTTTCTGATTATAATCGCTTAAAACGAATCTTTTTTTAGACAGAACTTATTAATTTATTGACCATATTGAGATTTTAAATATCAATAGAGAAATCAGAAATTAAATCGGTAACTAATCAAGAAGTTATCGGAATGATCTGAAGAAAATCGCAATGCTAGACTGTTACAATAGCAAACAAAAAATAAATTTAAACTCAAATGCTTTAACACAAAATAAAACAAGCTATTGCAATAACAATTGGTAAATAATTGAAGTCGACTTTTATGTTTTAAATTTAATCAAGCAGAGATGGACTAAATTCTTCATTAACATCAAAAGAAAAGTCATTCTTCAAAATTTCTCTAACGCTAAATGATGCTAGTTTCTGAATTAGAATTGAAATTTGTAATAAAATGCAAAAGAAAAATTCAAACTATTTCAATATCGCAAATCGCGACTGGAATCATCCAGCAAGGGATGATACAAAAATTTCGTCAGACGAAATTAAATATACGTTCTGTCCATCTCTGAGGGCATGGGGTTCATTCGAATCTTTCTTAATACCGTCTGTTGGTGACAGGCACGAGATTCTCGTTGTGTAGGGCCTCGCAGGTGACATGGCAGCAGAACTGTGTATAGTGCTCCTGTGTATCCATGTTGCAGGTGTTCAAGAGGATCGCCAGTCCGAGAGGCTTCAGCGAGTTCAGATGTTGGCGCCACGAATGATCATCAAATTGCAATTTAAACGGTAACGCACGATCATGCGTCAGGTCCAGCACTTCGGCCACCGTATGCGACAATTCTGAAAATACAAAGGAATTATCATGTAATTTAATTAGTTTACAACTTCTTAAAAATTAATTTAATTATATTGAATAATATTTATTATTACCGTGATGAACAAAAGAGTTTCTATTGGAATCCTGCTTTGTACTATCACTTGGATGGTTGGGATCAACTGACTTACTAAGACTAGCCATACTGTACAAAGAAAAAGAATATTAGTATAAATACTTTTATTTAATGAGAACTAGAATTTAGACGCAAATTTACCTCGATGTTCGCGAAACTGGATTGGTGTTAGCATTTGTATTAGGGTTCATATTCCGGAGGAAAAAAACCTTCTCAGCTGTTGGATTTGGCCAAGATAAAATTCCTTTTTTGTCAACACAACATAAAGCCTAAAAAATATTTTATATTGAGAAGTGGATTATGCTTCAACAATTTAGACATTTTACATGATGAAATGATAAAATAAACTTACTGTCACAGAACCCAGAACATGTAAAATATTTGCTGACCTTGTCATCATGTGTTCTTTTCCAAACATAATATCCAAAAAGTATCCTGATAATTCGGTCCAATTGTATACCACTTCAGGATGATTTGGATCTGTACTTTCTTCAAAAGGATCTAAAAACTAAATTTAACATGCCTTAGAAATTTTTCAAATAATTCAGTTTTCTAATTAATTTAAAATTATTTACCTGAGCTTTTTTCGATGATTGGTATAATTTAAAAAGTGCTTTAAATCTCGCCATACCAAAGCAATTAAGTATTATCCACCACATTGGAAAGGCTACAGGTAGCAGTGGCAATGTAACCGCTACTGGTTGCGACAGTAACAATTCAGTCCAATGTCCAATTCCAACATAATCAACCAAATAAAAATACCTCATCAGATTAAATATGAATAAAAGTATAAGAAGAATTGGATAAATAAGTTGTTCAATGCAGCAAATCATGACTAGATGACGTTCACGATTGTGAAAAGTAACTGGTCTATCCAAGGCCATATCTAAAGCCATCCGTATATTTGACAAGTATGGGGTCTCTTGAAGCTTGTAAATCTTATTACACAAAGGAGAGCGAGGTTGTGGTGAAGAAAATAAACTACTTCCACTGTGGACTGGAGGACTGTAAACTTCACGTGCATGTAATACTGGTGCTTCAGGATCCTGGCAAATGTAACAAAAATTAGAATAGAAAACATTTTCATCAAAATTGTTCAGAATTTATAATGTCTGGAATGAAATTTACGTCATAAGGAATGCAATAACCAGGGACTTGTTGACCTGGTTTTATTACTATTACATCTCCAGCAACCAATAAAGCCCATGGTAAATTTACTACATGACCATCTCGATAAGTCCATTGTAAAGTGATGCAAGGAGATAGGGGACTGCACAGGTGAGGATAATTTTCTGGCTTCCAGAAACATTTTGACTTAGCAACTGTAAGTTACAGAGGATTATTTTAATGTTATTAATAAAATTGTAGTTAAATAATTACGTAGATAATTACCTTCTAACTGTTTAACAAGAGCTTTGATCCTGTGAAGAATTTCAAGATGCCGAAATCTATTGTCAGATATTACTAAAATACAGTTGAACAAAACAAGTGATATTATAATAATTCCTTCAAAAGGCCAATAGGAAAACCTAAAACAAAATAGTTATTAAAGAAAATATTTATTATAATACAATTATAACGGCTAGTTTTTAACTTACTCATAATAATTTCCAATGAAAAAAGAAACAATTAACATGGTTGCACTCATTAAAAGTGCAACTGCCGAGGTCCAACAAAACGTGGTATACTGACTTTTGTGATGCATAGCGTCTTTTAACCATCCTTTATATTTTCTATGAAGAAAGTTTGCAAATTAAGATCAAGAGTATTTAAATTAATATTGAGACTTAATAAATTATCACAATTAAACATACTTGTTCTTTCTGCTTTCCTTTTCATACTCTTCTATTATTCTTTTAATGTCTCGTTGTAAAATTTCTAAAGCTTCCCCTGTTGTTAGACCCAAACTTTCATAATTATCCTCATTTTTCTTCTCATCTTTTTCAACACCTTCCCCCTGTCTGACCTCCATTGCTTAAAAAAATAACTCAATATGAACTCCAAATGATCTTATTATTTTCAAGTCAATATTTTACATATAAATATAAAATACCTGATTTTAGCTGGTAAATGCTACATCAATGAAAATGTAAATTTAGCACAACTTAATAGTATGCAGGGGCCTCACTAATTCCGAGACTTGCATTTAAGGCAACGCTTGCATTCTTGAATCTAAAAGACATCGAATCCACATATTATTACATATTCATATTCACTTATCATTCTCTATTTTCAAAGATCGAATAAAAACCAAATCTAAAAAAAAAAAATAAGTAAACAATCCTCAAACAAAACCATCAAGTTTACAAAAAAGAGCAAAAATTTCAATAAGCAATCCGTGAAAAATCACGAGAAACGCGCGGATAAGCCAGTTCGGGGTATTTATGCCCGAAAGCAACGTAAATTTAAATGCTCAACAAGTACAAGATTCGTGACAAAAATAAAACCTGTAAAAATAGAAGCATAATTCATCAAAGCAGCCTTTTCCACATGATGCCCATCGGCGGCGGCACCGCGACGACGCTCACCTCCTCTCCTCGTCTCTCACCCCAGCCTCGAGTCGACGGGCCGCGCACTCGATCCTCCGCCCCGGACTGGCATAATCGCACACCCCCGAATCCGCGCTGCGATCACCTCCGAGTGTCGCGACTGCTGTGGGCACCGTCGACGCGCGCGCCGGACCAAGGCCGCGGAGGCCCCGTCGTCGAGGCGAGTGCACCAGGAAGCGTCGACGAGAGCACCCGAGTGATCCCTCCGCGGCCTGTGCTCTCTCCCTCCTCCGCGCGCGCGCCCCACTGCACAACAACAAAAAGTGGGGTTAGGGTTGGTGGCCACCCCGCGGGTGTGGGGGAGGAGGGCAGGCACGTCGACGCACGTCCGACGATCGTCGAGGGAAGATTACGTAATTACTTGTGGGCAGCTGCGCGCTTTCCCGCGGGACGGGAATTCTTGGACTGATGGTCGAGGGTCGCAAAAATCTGCGTAAATAAATGCTATGCATGTGTGTATAACCTGGACGCGGATAACTGCATGTGCACTATCGAACGTCGGATCACCTGACATTTTCTTACGATTCTTCTTTTTACTGTCTGAATTTTTCCAGTTGATAGATTATGTTGTGCGGTTATTGCACTGAAATTGCAACATAAGTCCTCTAAAAAAATGATTATTGTTAAAATTAGAAATGTTATTGTTTTACTACTGCAAATATGTTCTTTTTTTTAACAATTGATTATAAGAATTGAAATAGTATATAATTTTTATAATATTCTTAAGTGATTTGAAATATTGAATAAATTTATTGCAGTTGCAGTGTGCTTTTTAACATTTACTGAAATAAAATTAAAATGTTACATATACATAAAAAAATATTAATTGATTTATTTTTGGACGTACATACATATGTATTTACTAATTGATTATATTTATTTCGTTTTAAAAAAGAATTAGAATCATTTTATATATAAAAAAAGCTTCTATTAAAATATTCTTAAATATTGAAAAAATTTATTGTAGTTCTTTTTAACATTAACTGAAATAATAATCAAAATATGTATCATACGTACTTACAACAAATTTAAATCCAGGTATATTTTATTTAATTTCGCAATTTCAAGGAATTAGATAAACATTTTTACATATAAAAAACAGAGTACCATTTTTTTTTTTTTCAATAAAAGAGTTATATAGTAGAGTAGTATGTACATTATACTTTCACCCCATCAACGGCACAAGTTGACTCTGAATTCTTAATAAGAGCTTTTATTATACCTCAGCGTAATAGAACTGCTATCTACATCTCTGGTATTAGGTATATTATAATGCATACTTAAAAGATTGTATATAAAAAATTTCAGAATTTTTGAGCAAAACATATAAATATATTTAATTAAAAAACCATTCTGTTATTTATAAATAACAAAATGGTTTTTTAATTTTTTAATTTCAATCATTAAAAATTGAAATTTTAAACTAGTATAAATATTAAATATAAATACATAATATGTACATTTTGCTCCATCGGTAATAATTTCGACGTACCTATTCGTTTCTCGTTCGTTATTTCTCATTCAAAAAGTGCATGTGTGCGGTATGTAGTACATACATGTACATAACATATACGTTTTAATATAATTTTCGTTATCCACACTCGGCGCAGAATCGCAGATAAAATCGCATTTTCAGACTGCGAGCGACCTGCATAACCTCGCACATTCAAGGCTGAAATAGCGAAATAAGCTGATCGCATATACACGCATGATTTCTCACAATTCTACAGCAACACACCATAAGTAGTACAGTATAGTGTATATAAGTGTACAACTCAACACATCGCCACACGCAAGATAAATTAAGACCGGGTTCAATTATTTACATGTAAGTGCTCAGTCGCGTTTTTTTTTTTTCAGAAAAGTGCCCGAACCGACGGCTCAAGCCCGAGCACGTCGTGTGCGACTTTATAATGGTGTCTGAACGACCGACGGAGAGGGTATAATAAAAAAAAGTTGAGCGCAACGCGCACTTTGTACACGCCTGTACAACATCGACAATTTGCATTTTTGAGAGATCGCCGGAGGAGAGTTTTCCGAGAACTGGTAAACGCACAAACTGCGTTTTTTTTTATTTCTCTCTGTAGAGGTGTGGGGCCGCTGGCGGAGACTTCAGGAGTGCGGTGTGCAGTATATATACGAATTAATTACCTGTTCGATGTGCGTCTTGGCGGGGTCATTCTAGATTATTATTTGTAAACACAACCTTTCCGGCCTGCAGTGATGAGCATCGAGGTGTGTTACACCATTACTGTAGATGATTAGCTAAGATTTGCGAGGTAAGCAGGAATGGAAAATTATCTACTCGGTTATAGTTTACTCAATTGTTGATAGACGAGTAGCTACTTTTATTGCATGTGCTTCCATTTCACCTGAAAGAGGGTCTCTGGAAATCTTTCACTCTTAGGGGGATATTTCAGTGGTTTTACAATGATTGATGCAATATTTGTACAAGCATGACGAGTTTACTTTGGACCATTTGGTGATTTCAATTTCTTCTTTGCAGTTGTTATCAGTCGTGAGCCAACAAGTCTTCGTTGAGTGTTGTTAATGACACAAAATGTCTTCAACTGAAGAGACAAACTCCAAATTGCAGCAGGTCTTGGATTTATTCCTGACACCGGAATATAAAGTTGCTCTGCCAACTTATTTGGATGTACTGTTGACACACATTACTGGGAAAATAAAAAGCGGTAGGTACTGCAATATTATCCAATTATTTGTTGCCGTCAAAGCTTAGTTTTATGATAATTTCGTTTTTACAGGTGATAAAGTTATTTATCAAATATTATGCGATTGGGTAGTTCAAGCTCTAAATACATGGAATGAAAGTTTCAAGCCGTGTCAAAGTAGAGCAGCTTTTACTATAAAATTAATGGGACTGCTGTCTTCACAAGAAGTGACTTTTATGAATCTAGTTCAAAATGATACATTTAATAAAATATGGAATGTTTTTGAATTAAGAAATAACGATCTACCAGCATCATTGAAAATGGCTTTTGTGGTAATGCTTATGGATTTGGTTCAACATCAAAGTGGAAGAAATTGGATTGCACAAACAGGTAATAATGATCTTATGAAAATTTACTAAAATTAAATAAAATTCTGCATTTATATTATTTTAAAAAATATTCTAAAAAATTCCAGGTGCATGGAAAGAAGTATTAAGGTATTCACAAGTTAACCATACCATGTATGTAACAAGAGAGAGTAGAAAATTTCTAGCTCATTTACTTCACAATGAGTGCAACAATAAAAACTTATGTTCAGAAATTATATTAACAATTACGGAACCACTAATAAGCATTACCAATGATTGCCAAAGTAACAGTCATAACTTAAATCTTAGTAAGTTTGAATTTCAAGAGCTGGTTTTAAGCTTTCTAGATATACTACTTTTATTTAATAATGTATCTTTTCCTATTAGATAAAGATGCCCTTGCTAATCAGCACAACCTACTATTATCAACAATGGAGTTATTATTAGTAATTATAGATTATGTGACATTTCATGATCTAGATAATACCGTTTCTCTCATGTTTGAGGAGCTCACTTCTCTTGAAAGTCGAGTCAATCTTATTTTTGAAGTTAGCATTAGTACACCATTAATGAAAACAGTTCTTCAGTTATCAAAACTAGTCAGTTTTGCAAAATTGAGATGTAGTATTAAGATAAAAAGTGAACAAATTAATGAGAAAACTTTTGAACAATTTTGTTTAGCACTATGTTACACTGCAAGCCTGTTGATCTCAAAAAAGTACATTCTTGATTTCGTAGTATCTCAAAAATTGGCAATGATTTACTGGAAGAAATTAAACAAACTAAAGCGGGTACAAGTAGTGCCAGCTTCTCCCTACAAGTTTGAAATACAAGCGATTGCATTAATGGTAAGTAAAGATTTATTATTCTACTAATGTCTTATCAAACCTTCAAGCAAATTATTTAAAAAATATTTTAATTTTTTTTTCTAGATGTTACCACTTTGTGTTACAATGAAACCAAAATCAGCCAATCAGCATTACCTTTTTGAGCAATTTGTTGATAAACTTTTTGAATTAACCTGCACTCCAGTTCAACGATTGTGTTACAACGTGAGAGATGTACTATTGAAGAACGATATGCCAATGGAGAGCATCTGTAAATCCACCGTTGATCATATGATAGAACTTATAGACGTTATGTCTCGGGTAATTTGCTGAAAACAATTGATTTAACTTTATTAATTTACGTAAAATTCGTTTAAAATTAAAATTATCATTCTAAGATCAATTTTTGTCTAATATTATAGGAAGAAGCAGTTCTGGTATTCCAAATATTGTGTCATACATTGAAGAATTTTGTCTACGAAAATAATTCTGAAAACGACGAGTCGTCTATGAATTCACACTCGCCAAGCAGCTTGCATCGAAAGAGGTTCCGTTACTTCCTCGCCGGCGACCCTATTGTTGACAAACCCATACTCCTCGCAGCTCTGCTGAACGCTCTGAACATCATTACCGAAAAATTCAAGTTAAAGTGGCAGGAGTGCGTGGAGACTATCTGCGTTCTATCTATCGCTCAGGACATCCTTAATCATTCTAACGTTCAAATGAAGGTAATTTACTTCATGAATAAGTCACTTCTTTTAGGATTTTTTTTACTAAATTTAGATTTATATACAAATTTATTTAATTTCTTCTTTTTTGTGTACCATTGCGTCTTAATTATACGTGAATTTTAAGAATAAAACTGAAAAAAGAAAATGAGTGAAGCTTGAATAAGTGGTTACGGAACAACACAAATAACTCAATGTCATCTCATCAATCAAAATGTCATTATTGTATTTGTTGATTATATCAGGCTTGTGAAAAAAATTTATAAATATTATATTTGCAAACTTAAGGATATATGTGTAATTAACGAACTAAGACAAATAATTCGTTTTTTTTTATTTAGAGCTCGATTTTTTTTAATTTATAAACTGAATAATTTACAGATCGTCATGTTGGCCTTGAAAACGTGCAAACTGGCAATCGAGAACTTTATGCCTCCCAACCTTGCACTTTTAGTTGACTTTGACGAGCAAACGAGGGAAATCGGACCTACCTTTTATAAGAGAATACACCATCAGAGCTGGGAGGTACAAGACAGTGTACTCGAAATCCTCAAAACCATAGCGTGCCTTTCGGAAAAAAGTGAGTTTAATTTTTTCGAAGTTTCTATTAGAAAATTGTACTATTCTTTTTTACTTTTGTATTTAAAATTGATCACTATAATATAAACTTAATAAAAAAAATGTTTGCTCTTTTTCTTTAGAATATCCTCCATATCAGTGTTTATTACTGGAAAACCAATTTTTGCAAGTGGCAGTTGAGCTCGTGAAGAGTGACAGCGAAATCTACGTGCGAGCGTCCGCTCTCAGCTTCATCTCAACCGCAGTGCGGATAAACATGCTGTGGGAAAAGTTACTGTGTAAATTGAATTTAGTTGTAAGTGCTTTATTAATTTATTAAAAGATTTTTTTAATTTATCAAAAGTTTCAGATTGTTAACAACAACTCTTATTTTCGATTTATTTATTTTAGGAGCTGGCGATGAATTTGATATATAATGAGAGTGAAGCTCTTGTGAGGAGAGAAGCAGTAGTGCTTTTAACCGCACTTTATGAACACAGATCGTGGCCGTTAGTATTTAAAAAACCGCTGCCAATAAATTGGCAGCTAGCTTCCTAAAAAATTGTTTGCTTCTTTTTTTCGAATAATATTATTTAAAGTATTTTATATTATATCCGACTTTTAAAAATTCTTAAAAGTAACCAAAATTTAAAAAATGAAAATAGTTTTTTTTATACCACAGCTTCCTGTAGCAGGAAGCCAAAACTTTTAAACATTTGTTTGCTCTTTAGTATGAATATTTATATCAGAGACATTACATTTTACTTTATTCATCTTATTTTATTTAGAAAACCGATAGTCAGTGGAATGAGCCAAGCAATGACGGTGGCTGCAGTTTTGGACCTGCACTGGGAAGTTAAAGTGAATGCCTTAGAATTCTGGAACGTTTTCATAAAATCCCATCTCACCGATCAGGGCATGTTGGACGGTCACTTTCCGAGTGTCACTTTTTCCAAAGAACACAGGAAAATAGTCTCGCTCGACTCAATCGAAATTAAGAAGAGACTGAACAAAGCTCTCGACGAACTGGCCAGGCAATACTGCCTCGGGGTACGAAATTTATAACTGCTTAAACCATATTACATATACACTTTTTTTATGGAAAGAAGGCAAAAAACATCGTTCATTCGTGATTGTACTATGAAGTACAAGCCATCGTGAATACAGATTATCTATGTTGTTAAGAAAGCGTCGTTTAATTCTTTTTTTATCAATATTAAGTATTCTTTAAATTCATTGCACGCTATATTAATTTGCTGCGTCATAATTGCAGGTGCTGCTGGTATGCTTGAAAGATGAAAGCGACTTAGAGGTGGCAAGGACATCAGCCCGTGTGATATCCGAATTGCGCCGGCTACTGTTGGAGTACAAGATCGACGAGCCTATGCCTACGTGGCCCTCGCCGAAGGATAGCGCAACCATCGACACAAGTTACGTGAAGCGTTCACCGCCGCGTCCGAGCGACGGCAGCGAGGGCCAGAGCAATAACTATGTCGACAACATCATCAAGGAGATAGTCGACGCGGATGACACGAACCTCCTCGCCTCCATTTACAGCGAGTCCATGAAGATGGACGGTGACAAGCCCGAGTGCCGTGGTAAAGATATCCTCGAGCAGGTCGGCCGAGTAAACCGCGAGCAATTCCTACGCACTACATTGAATTTTGATTTCGAAGCTTATATTGGCCAGCGTACCGAATGGCTGCAGAACTACACCAACAGTTTCGATTCTATACTGGACGATATTATCGTCAGCAGCCAATCCGACATCAATGTACTTGACTGTTATTAACCATCTCGCGAATGTATGTATATGCAGTGGTTGCTCTCGGCTATGCAGAAAGTAATGACGACGCTGCGGAGGATTTGGTGAATTTTTCTCGGTTTTGTTAGAGAATGGTTATTTTTTTTACATCGTATGTAGATATATATATATACATAAAATATCTGATAATTTTTGTAAAGTGTTGAGGTAGTTTTTAGCTAGGGAATTTTTTAGAAGTATGCTTGGAATGAGAAATCGACGATTTGTTTCTTTTTTTTTTACATTTTATGCTATCGAAAGCAATTATTTTTAGCCAACTTTCTTGCAAATGGATTGGTCTTAAGTGCTTTGTTTAATTTTTACTTTTAGAAGGGTAGAAAGTAAACAAGAATGTATGTAAAATGTTTAAAAAATATATTTTTTTTTAATAAACTAGCTATGGTGCATTGAAATAGTTGCTCTTTTGGAAATGTTTACCTTTTCATTTTAGTCAAAGTAGCATTCTCAGTATGGTTTTTTTTTTTATTAAAATAATTTAAAACGCGAACTGCTTTATTATTAAACAAGAAATTAACTTTTATGTATTTTTACATTCCATGCTTTTTTAAAACTTTTGAAATATGAAAGAAATGATTTATTTTAGAAAAATAATTTTCTCTTACAAGAGCATTTCCATAAGATTGAGTCATCCAGAGAGCAAAGCACTCCCTTTACAATTTGAAAGAATTTTGATATTTTTGTAAAGTTTTAGTAATTAAAATATGGACAGTACTTTCAGTGTTCCACTTTATGGTGCCTTCATATTTTATTTACATTGTTGTACCAAATTTCGTACTTACTATTTCCTTGTTATTTGTTGATTTTATTTTTTAACACCATAGTTAAATATTACATTTAATTTAAACATCACAATGTTACTGCACACAATTTGAATTGTTCAATTATGTATTGATAATAAAATTTTTAGGAAATCAAGGTTATTTAATGATGTTACAAACTTATAAATACGTAAGTCTTTAAATGTACTTTTGAATAAGTAACTATTCTTATATTGACCACAAACATGCACATAATTTTTTGTAAGTGATAATTTTTGTAATAAAAAGAAAAATAAACATTTGTTTATAAAAAATTAGCATTACTTTTTATTTCAATTAATACATTGAGTATTTGTATCTTTAACAATCTTAAGCAATGTATCAAATACAAAGGCAGATTTATTATTACTAATGTAAGCATATAAATGTTTATATAAAAAAAAAAAAACAAGTTAAAGTAATTTATACATATTTTGTACAAAAGTTTTTCAAGAAAAATATCAGTAAAGTGAAAAAAAAAAAGAATTAAAAAGAACACTTTTACTTATCAAAACTATAATGAAGAAACTAGTAATTTGTATAAATTTTTACTGATGTTTCTCTTTAAATAAAATATATATTTATATAAATACATAACATGCAAAAACTTTAGATTAAATGCTTTCTTTTCTGAGGTTTTTTCATTGCAGAAATCTTTTTGTACTCTTCAAGATCACTGCACAATTCATCCACTCCCTTCATAAAGTCATCCATACTGATTTCTTTGATACAATTCAATTCTTTCTCCCACTTGTCAAACACACTCGGGTCCTCCGTTGGATCTTCTACTGTTGTCGATTCCACTAAAGATGTAACTGTTTCATCTGTACTATTAGGCTCTTCCACCTTTTCTGCTTTCTCTAATTTGACAACAGGTAAGCTGCAGTCTATTGGAGCTTCCACGTTGCCCTTCTGTGGATTATCCTTAACACGCAGAATACTACTGGACAGATAATAAAACTGGGAAGGTTTCTTGGAAAAGCTGTTCCAAATGGAACGTTGAGTATTTTCTTTCTCCTGCATCGAAGGTGGTCCTACTATTTTCACCAGGCCTTTCCAACCTATGACGGATAACGAAAGCTCTTCTGTGGAGTGCTGGTAGGTTTGATGCCAGTGCAACTCGCTCAGCGATATTTTGTTCGTCTGACAGACTACGCACTGATACCTTGTCTCCTGAGTCTTCGCCTTCTTTACCGGACTGGCACCGATGGCATTCTCCTGTCAATTAATATTATTTCTCATTAAATTTCCTATACTTTCTTATACATCATCAGACAAGTACGATACATGTAAGTTACATGTAACAAGAAGCAAAATCATGCAGATACAGTTTATAAAGAAAAAAAAGACCAAGAAAAAAAGAAAAATTAAAACTTGACACAAATCAAAACTGACAATACTTTGCGATATCTTATCAAAACGAAAGAAGAGAAAAGCAAATGAAAAATCATCGTCGCGCGAACTTACAATTCTTAAAAAAATGCAAAACAAGCTCGAACTATCGTCGAAGCTTTCAATCTCCGACTCGACTCGAGCGACCGGGGCTGGGCCTACCCTAAGTACGCTGCACGCATCCCGAACGCCGCGAGAATTCGAAATGAGGACCGGCGGCACTCCGGCCTTGCCCTCCACCACTCTCTCCTCCCCCTGTTCTCTCCGGGAAATGGGAAAAACAAGCGAGCGCTCGGAGGGTGGGTGAGGAAATTAGAGTTCACACGACGCTCGCCTGTTTATACATAGCCAGAGGGATCGACGTCGGCTTACCGTCTTCAGATTGAGAATCCGGTCGGTGCTGTTCTGCTGGCTGTCGGCGAGCATCTTGGCCGCTCGGAGTCATTAAAAGCTCGTTGGGCGCGTCGACGAGGCGGTCGCTGGAGCCGGGACCTGCGTCGGAGCGGCTTTTCTTTCACCATTCAGCGAGGGAAAAACACGCCGCGCGAAGGAGGTTATGTCGACGTGACGCATTTGAATAATCCGCCGGAGCGCGAGATCAGCTGGCCTGGCGTCGATTGTATGTATATAAGTATACGTCCCGCTCGGGTTAGGCTGTTGCGTGCGGATTAGGTACCCACACCATCGTCTAACTGTTACTACTACTACTACTACTACTACTACTACTACTACTACCTAAGTACCTAAGCAGGTGAGCGGTTGAATTTTTGGTATGCATGTTTTAGCTTTACTTGTTTGGCTTCCGTAACGAAAATAATACGAAGAAGCGTTTGTTTATTGGAGCTTCGTGCATGAGACTAGAATGTTGAGAAAACTTAGTGACAGAAGAGTAAATAGTGGTTAGTATGCATGTGTATGTAGTTCGTCAGTTAATTATTTATATTGTTTATGCAGGTGCATTTAATAGAAAATATTTAGACTTTTTGACGTCTTATTTCGAATAGAAATATTAAATTTTCTTCTTTAAATTTTTTGGACTATAAGTAGTGTATTTGAATAGTATTTAATTGGATTTTCATTTGTTGTAAGTGCAGTATATCCACTGACAATGAATTGGTGTCAGGATTTTTTCTTTTGTAATTGGTTGAACGATGAATGACTGACATTTTTTTTTTCAATTTTACAGTGATCAGCAAATAACCTCCATAAGTTCTACCTATAGAAAATGAAGTTTCCATATGATAATTACTTGATAAACTTTTACTGTTTTGGAGCAATCTTGAAGCATTTTATAACAAAGTGATCCAAAAATGCTGTTATTGTAGATATTTAAAAACGTGATATTAGAAAAATCAGAAATCCAGTGAAGTTTAAACAGAAGAATATATAGAAACCTAAGATACAATTAGACAAAGTTTAATATCCTCCTCAAAAGTAACTTATTTTTTCATATTTTTAATGTTTTCACTTTATCGTAATGAAGAAATACCAAATATTTTAATAATTTTTAAAATCACAATAAATTGTTAATTCAATAATTCTTTTAACTAATTAAGTTTAAAAATAAAATTTCAGAAATTACATGGCAGTTTAAGGCGTACAAAGTGTGGCTCGTATAACATAATAAGCCTACTTAATAAAAGAAAAGGATAACAATGGCGCGAATGATGGGGATTCCCGCAGCTGCTCGCGGAGTTTTGAAGATGCAGCGGCCAACGTCGACGTGTCGTAAATGCAAAAAAAAAGAAGGCGAATTAAAAAGGGAGCAGCGAAACGATTTTTCGCGCCAGCCAAAACGAAAATAGAGCATCGCCTCTTCGTTATGTTGGACCAGAAGATTCGTGCACGTACGTCTTAGCACAGGTATATCGACTTATTTTGCAATATATACGACACTCAACTGACCACTCGTAAATACACGATAGATCTAGTGACGTGGAAGGATTGCTATCCGTCAAAATTGCACTGAACTTTTAAAAGGTTTAATTTTTTTGACTTGTAAAGAAAGTAGACTTTATAGGGCAACATAAAATGCACAGAGATAACAATTAATTCTGATATATCTGTCAAATTTATTAATTTTATATTTTTATTTATTTGTTATATACAATATACTGCTATTCAAGATACTTTTGTTTACATAAACAAATCAGTAATTTGAATTCGAGTCTACAATTAAAAATAAATTAAAAAGTAATTGTATTTTAAAAACGTTTATAAAGAAGTAATTAAACGTTTTATCTCATTAAATAGTATTTAGGACCAAACTCATTAAACTTGGTATACTGTATTTTTTATTCTGTTATCAGAATAATTAGTCAATATAGTTGCAATTGCATTGATAACTTTTCGGAAAGTTATAAAGTGTAATTTCACTTACAAATTTTTTTTCCATCATTAATTAAAACTTAAATTTATTGTAAAGTAATTTCCGAATTATCTAAATTATACTTTTTATGTATAAGCAACTAACGAAAGGTTTGGTCTGAATAGTCCACGACTTATTCTACTTAAAATCTTATTATCGTATAAGTAACATTTACCAATGGTAATTACAAATTAAACTCGCGTGTTTCTATTTCTGTTAATTTAATTTCATCAAATTATTTTATTGCAAGTTCTATATACCTTAGTATCATTAAAATATCTACAGAAGTAATACATCTCTGAATATTAATAAGCAAAGTTACAAATTTTACGTTCAAATAAATAAATACCTAAATAGGTGTGTGCATAACATGTTATAATTCATTAATTTATTCAATAATTCGTATCAATATATTTAAAATTAAATCCATATAATTTGCATCTGAATAAATTTTATCTCAGGATATAATAAAAATACAACATAAATCATCATAAGTCATACTATAGATTTTCAATTCGAAGGCTTTAAAAAATCTGTCTAAATTTTCAGTAAACAAATATCTAAACGCGCACCACCATCGTCGCAATGTTAACTTTCGAAAAACAAAAAAATAAATGAAAAAAAGAAAAACGCATGCCAAAGTCAGTCAGCATCCGCGATCTCCGATCGCTTTCTACGCGTTATTCGCCGGCAACAAAAGCATTTCTCCAAAGAGGCGATTCTCCTCTCGTCACCCACATACCTCATCCCCGCGATCGCGACGCGCCGCGAGCCACCCGCTCGGTATTTATAGGCGCGCATGCGCGCGGACGGGCGCCGGTCGGTCCCCCTGCGACGATGCTCTAGCGCTCGCGCGCCGCCGCCAGTCGAGCAGCGCGCTCCACGCGATACTATGCTCCCAGCGAGCCCCTATTCTCCCCTCCGCTTTAGCCGCTGATACACGGTGCACATACCTTACCGCAAATATTAAAAATTTTGCATTGCCCACGCGAAGTTCGGAACTTTAATACTTGAATATAGTATATAATACCCGACGCGAGTGCTCCAGTGCTCAGTTTATAATTTTCATCGTGCAGAAGGTGAATCTCTGCTTCTGCACCATCTCGAGTATAGCTGCGCGAAGTTCGCTTTTACTGGTAAATTGACTATATTTAAATCTTTCGAATTGTGTTTTTGAAAGTTCGCGGATGTAGGTCGAGTTTTTTTTTCGGGATATGCGGCGAAAGGGGGTAGGACCACTTGAGTAGAGTGACTAGAGAGGATTTCGAGAAGGAGGAGGTATATTATATACTTTGGTTCTTTTGTGAATGGTTTTTTATCGCTCGCTCGCGCGGGCTCCTCTCACCTCCTGGCGAGAGGTGACATTTCAATAACGCAACGACATAATTAGCTGATAAATATTCATTACAGCGTTCTAGAAAGAACGATCGCGCGTGCCTTGCTCTCGCTATTTTCTTTCTTTATATTCTCGCGCCTATGTCGATTTATATTGTTGATTTATTTACTTATTTAACGGGCAAAAAAACTCTTTGTGTAGTATAAATACAAAATATAGTAAGATTTTTGCCGGTTATTTTGTTTTATTTTTAGTCTGTTTAAGGGGTGCTTGACAAAATTTTCGCAGTATGTACATATTTATACGAGTGATAAAGTTGCAGCGATGCTTTAGGGGTTACAACGTTGCCGAAAATTCCAAATGTTAATTGCTTTTTATTGACGATGTCTATTTATACTTTTTATGTTTATTCATTTATTATTCGTCTTACGGGCCAAAAACTTTTTTTATTTTCATTTTAATCAGAGGGTGCTTGAGAAAATTTTCACACTGTGTACATATACCAGTGATAAAGTTGCAGTGATTTGTTATAGGGGTTACAGCGTTGCCGGAAATTCCGAATGCTAATTGCTTTTTAGGCTTTTGCGTCACTTGCAACGAAAAGAACACTTGTGAATGACGTAGCCGTCGTACTTTCGTGGCGAAATCCTCACTCTAAATATAATGATGTGAGGTAAGAAGTCGACGCTCGCAAAGTGAACCTCAACGTATGAAAAATTAAAAACGTTACATTTAATACGTAAATTAATCGGTAGTCACTTCATTTGTCACTTCTGAGAGTGCAGTAACGTTTGCTTAGATTATCTTATTAATTAGAGAGCAGTGCAGGATGAAGAGTTTCAAAGTGAAACATTTATTTTCGTATTTTATATACGCGGTGTGCAGGATAAAATATAGCTACGATGTATAATATGTTATTTTATGTAAAATGTTGCTTATTTAATCTAAAAATAGTTTTTAATTTTTTCAAATTTTTTTTTCAGATATTAAAGAAACAGTACTTTGTCCACGTTTAACTGTATATAAAAGAATAATCTACACTGCAGAGATTAAGAATTTAACTTCGTCTTAAAGAACTTCATTGCCTCATAAACCTACTTTACTCATAGTCAAATAACATAATTCTTTATTTCTTCTTTTTTTTTTCTTTAAACGAAAGTATTAAAAAATACACATATTTTCTGAAAGATCAAACATAAAAATACACCGAAAAAAGAATTTTGTAGATCCAATTAAAATTTTGTTGAATTCTCCTTACAACTGATTTTAATTGATTTAACTAAACATTTGGTTAAATCAACCAAAGCTTACTACTTAAATAAACTAAATATTTAACTAAATCGATTTTTTTTTTAACTCAAGTAAATAAATTAACAAAATTATTTTGTAAGGAGAATTCAACAAAATTTTAGTTGGATCTACCAAATATTTTTCAGTGTTTTCCATGTGGCTGTGTAATGTATGTTCTATACTAATTAAACTAAACTAAAAGTATTCACAATCAGTTTCATACACACTGAGTATCTATAATGTTACACCCATAATTTACATCCTTAATGTACATAATTTACATCTGTAACACACATTCCTATATATTTCATACATCATATTATTATATTAATTATTATTATGTTATTATTCCTCTATACATATGTCCAAAAATTAATTGCAGCAGAGTAAAGAGGGTCAACGAGCATCAGAACGCCCCCGCCTCGGCTCGGCCAAGTACGTGTGTTGAACTCCAGTCGCGCGACGGCAGTGAGCGGCTGATCGCCGACAGCGCGAGGGATGTCGTACTACTTTCGCGAGAAGCCGCGCTTCGGCGAGCGCTTCCGCGGCAAGTCCGGCGACGAGATCCTCCAGGAGCTGAAGCAGCAGTTCGCCGAGGACGCGCCGTCCCTTTTTGACGGCCGTCGCGACCCCTTCGAGCGTCACACCTCCTTCCCTCGGGTGAGTGAACTTTTTCTATTCTACCCTGTTTCTTGTGTGTTTTGCTTTTTATTTTTTAGGATCGACCGATCGCTGTTCGCGAAAGTCTCTTGCTAATGTTTTATGTACCGAGACTCTGAGACTTGACAGTTTAATATAAGTCGAGAAGATTTTTTTTTTTTTTTTTAATTCTGAGTCTGTTAGGAACAATCGTTTGACAAGAAATATTTGATTTGTTATACGTGTGTCGTATCGAGGTATGTACAATTTCAAGATTTTTTTCTTGGAAAAAAGATGTATATGCAAGTATGGTATTTTTTTTTTTTAGTTATTTATATGTTCGTATATAAAACTGAGAAAGAAGAAAATTATTTAGAGAAGTATGTCATTACGACGAAGATAAATGATAAAAACATGGAGTGAATTTCTTTGAGCTGGTGTGAATGAGCGACCGACGCGAGTATGCCAGAAGAAATGAGAAGACATTTTACAAGAGCGGAATTTGGTACAGAATTTTTCATCGTAAAAATTTTGATAATTTCATTAAAGCTATCACCTCGAGCATATTTTTTGCGCGACAAACGCTTGGAATTAAAGAGAAATTTAAAAATAAAAAAGTAATTTCAGCGAGAAAAAATGCGACACGTTTTTTCCGACCGATTTGTAAACTAAAACTGTTTACTGTCTAATGTGCTTGTTCAACTTATCGAAATTCTAATAAATTCTTCAAATTGCTCTTCTAATTATTACTAAAATAATCTCAAGAGGTGATAGATGGTACAAAACAGAGATAATGTATGGGAAAAAAGTATATAAATTATTAGTGTAGTAAAACTGTCAAAGTTATTGTATAGCGTAGGGCTTTTGATAAAAGACTTTCAGTTTATAGAAAATTTTATAAGATATTAACGATTATGAGACCGTGAAATTTATAGTGTGTGCATATGCGGTACCATCACCACCCCATTTTTTAAAAATGTAATGTATTCCATCTTTTATTATTTACTGTAATGCATAGTAAAAAGTCCTACACTGCCGCATAAAATTTATATCTTAACATTAAATTTATTGGCTTTATGTATTAATCTTTCTACTGTTTATTCTGTAATTTTTTTCGTGTTTTATGTAATACGTTACATTCCGATGTTTGCATGCAAATTTTGTCGCCTGTTACATACGGTGTTCAACAGAACGTCTCATAATTTTTATATTTTTTTCTCACTCCATAGTCTAAGTCTAAAAATAACTGAAAAATGTGTAAACTTAAGGAAAATAATATTTTGAAAAAAATTCCGTGATATTTTTCGTTATTATTTAGACAATAAATATTTCTGCTTCTTCGCGCCGGCGTGATTCATGCCATATTACTTCTGTCCCTACCAAGGCTTTTTAGTGCACATTTAGAGTCCAATGAACTCCCGGTCGTATATGACCTCTCACGGCAGATGAATCGCCGAAAGAGGCTTATGTCACTCTTATAAGAAAAGAATCGATATGGAGTAAAAAGTCATGTCTTGTACGTAACAGATTAACGTAAAAAATTGTATTCGTACATGGTCTACTTGAAATTTCATCATTTTATCTGTACACGTATGTTAAGGATTACACAAATTTTTGACATTTGAAATTACACTTACAAGTTCATTTAAAATGTTAAAGAAACTTTAATCAAAGTAGTAGTAGTATATTGTACGGAAATATTTGTGCATTCTTCGAATAGTTAAAATCGTAATCTTTAATTCTCCTTGAATTAATTAAGCATCTGTATCAATGAAATAATCATACGATTTATAAAAAGTGTCTAGAAGCGAACGCTCAGCTGTCATTTTCATTTTCATAAAAGAATCGTAATAAATTAACCGATAAGATACACATTGTTTTATGACGACTCGAAAAAAAAACTGTAAGCTCACACACATCTTTGTAAACGATCGCGAAAAAGTACGGCGTAACTGAAAAATAACTGTAACTTCAGCGTTAGTGCGACTCTAACTTTTATTCGACGATTTGGTGTCTTATCTCGACAGACCCCGGGCCATCCTCGTTCGAACGCGGCCGTCGACCCCGCGTTAACCCCTCTTACTCCGCCGCGCGATTCGCGCATGTCGTCGCTGAAGAAGCGCAGAGCGTCACATCGCCCAAGTCCTTGTACAGCGAACTCGAAGCTTCGGAAAATTCTTGTATGTAGGGTGCCGGTGCAGTGGGTAACTTTCGTTAGGAGAGTTTTCCTCGCCTCAGGGTCCAACTGTCCTAATGTACGAGTAGCTTGATTCCTTATTTATGTAGGGGTGGAAAGATGAGCGCACGAATGCCTCCCACTCATTCAGGAGTTTTCTTTAGATGGGGGAAACGCTTTTCCATTGGGAGGATTTTTTTTTATTTATTGCGATGTGTTAAGTTGTGAGAGCCTTTTTTTTTTTGAAGAAATGAATTGACTTTATTTTACTTACGGAATAAAAAAAGATGAGAATTAAAGAATTAATTAATTTTAAGGTAACTGCGGTAAAGTAATATTATAAGCTATTTGGAAATTTTTTTTTTTATAAAATAATTGTTAAAAAATATAACGTTTGAATACGATATTAAAAATGATTAAGTTACAACTGTAATCACAAAAGCTGTAATCATAAAATCTGTAATCATAAATTTCCATTGTAATACAATTTTCTTGACTGGTAGATAAGATTTTAAACATTGAATGGTGATTTATTTTCGATTATTTTTACGTCACTTATCTACGTAGTCACACGTTCTTTCAATAAAATAACGATTATATAAAATTGATATAGCTATCCGTGCGACAGGGTAATCAAATAAATCTAAGAAAAAACTACTTGATTAGTCACAACGCTAAGTTATCGCAACTAATGATTTTATCACGTACGCTATGCTAAAAGCGTTCGATCGTACATTATTAAAACAAATCTAAATTTTTTAAACGAAAAAAAAAAGCGTAATACAAAAACCTATCAGCCCGTCGTTGTCGGACTTTATTTGTCCGTTAATCCTTCTGTCTACGTCTAAAAAGACAGCGATTATACGTTTTTATGGTACGCCTTCAGCTATCCTAACAAGCGTTTAACGAAATGGCTATATAAGGTCTCGAGCGCATCCGGCCATTCGTCAAATTCGTCGAATCGCGAACATTTTTCCCGCGCCGAAGATGCGATCCTGCAGGCCGCTTCGATTAGTCATCCCGTGACTTTGAGGGAGCGATCGATACGGCGGTAGTACGGCGTATGGGGGAGCGAAAAGGCCGGCTCACAGTCAGGCGTTGATTAACGAGTATTCGGAGCATCTCGTACGATGCGTTGTATACGGCTATTAAATTGAGGATGGTATAATTTCCCGCTAATTTTGTTATGTTTATTTGCTTGATTAGCATATAAGGGTGCATCGCGAAGGAAGCTTCTTTTGTGAAGCTTCTTTATGTGAATTGGTTTCATGTATGCGAAAAATTAAGCGAATTTATTGTTTTTTTTTATTATTCTATTGAAAAATTTGCAATTGTTTCGGAGCATATGTACTCGCTACTTATATGTACTATGTAGTTTAATAATGCAAAGAAATGTTTTTTTTTTATACGATTAGAGCAATTTACTATAACTGTAATAGCATCGATGTATATAGACGTAAATATAATTTGATTAAACGGTATTCTTTTTATAAGCCGGTATTTAGTGATTTTCAAACCAATAAATGATAATTGTGTAATGGGATTTTATTATGATTGTATTTTTATGAATAATAGATTTCAAAAAGAAAAAGTAGATAAATCAATTAATACGTTTGATATCTAATATTTACCGTGCAGATAAAAGTGTAATTTATGCATTTAGTATCCGTTAATTAGGACTATTAGCGAATAAAAAAATGTTGTAAAAGTTCATTCGTTGATAAAAAAAACATTTCACGTAGGTTGGCACTTGAGTGATTTGGCAATCGTACTAGTTTAACATTTTTCGAGCGCGTTACGTTTTAATTGAGAAATCGCCACTGGACCAAATTGCCCTAATCGCAGATATCTCTTTTCGCAAACGAGTTCGTACCGAGAAAAATACAATGTCATTTTTACGTTTTACGAATAAAAAAAATCGTTCAAACGTCAAATAAAGACATAAATAAAAACACTTCATTACGCGACGTTTAACAACGACTAAATAACATAATTTGCTCGCAAGTATAGATTTTTATATTCCTATAATTTAAACAAAATAGACTAATCTCAAAGTATCACTTTCTCAACCTCAGAAAGTATACGATTGAACATTCAATATAACATTTATCTCAAAGTCCAAAAATTCTAGAAAACGTATAATAAAACAATTTTGAGGCATTATTTATTGTATCCGCGTCGTAAACCGGTATCTCCTACAACAACAATCTCTGACTCACTCACAATCCGCCGATCCTTTCTTCGCCGACAATATCGCCTCGCGAAACATCAAACGCAACGCAGGCACACACGCGCGTCGTGCACCGGCGATTATCAATTATCGGGCCCCGGAGTCGCCTGCCGGATTGGACTCGGAACCGCCCAGGTAATCGAGCCGCCCACGCGTGTCGACCCCCCTATGCTCGCGCTCGACGGACGCAGGAAATCGAAAGGACTCGGGGAAATGAGGCGCCGACCACACGGCCGATTACGAAGTCGCCGCTTACTCCTACGGACTATTATCGCGATAAGGCCATTGTGCGCGTGATTTTCGATTCTGTACGAACGACAGCCGGTCCGATTCGTCGGATATGAACTGGTGACCGTATTTTTATGTACTCTGTGCCGCTGCGTTCGGTTAGTTTCCTATACGATGCATTAGAATAGGTATATTGCGTTTTGTTGATGTGTAAAAATATTTGTTTGTAAGATATACTTGTTTTTTTAAGTTTTTTTTTTTAACATTTTTTGTAAGAGGTACTTATATTTGTTTTTTTAAGCTGTTTAAAAACTCTTTAAAAATAGTTTAGAAGACACTGGAAATTTATGATTACAGTTGTTTATATTTTAAGATATACGTTTTGAGCACGTACTTTTCAATATTTGGTAGTGACATTTTTTTGAAATTGATTTCACATTTCAGATCTGACTTGCGAATTTTAGAATTCTGAATTTATTGTTTAAAGTATTAAATGATTGTTAATAACGATAATTTTCTTATATTTTCAAAGAAATGAATAGATGTTGGGTACCGTCAGGGAAATATACGCTGCGAAACGTATATTATAACTACTGATTCAAGATAGAATCTTTTTCCGAATCCTCAGAAATCTTGGTTTGATATCTCAAAGTATATCTTCTTAAGGGAATTCCCGACAGTGAATAAAAGGAGCAGCCTCGTATAAAGAAAGGAGGAACTAAAGGGAACGTCACATTACCCCCGCGAATATATGATACCTTCTTCTCGTATCTTTATAGTATCGGTATCATCGCTCATGTATTTTGCAAGGCAAGTGAGTCAAAAACAAAAGGCGATGGGCATCGCTTCTCATATTTATTTACGACGTATTTACGCTCTCGAAATCGCATAACCGAACTGCCGGCAAAGGGACAAAGAAACCAACCCCCGCGGACAATCATCCTTAATGCGCCGGAGGGGTGTTTAATACGTCAGTCTCTGCGAGTACTATACTATTGTGCACAGCCCCTGTCGCCACTGTTTCGCTCGCAATGCTGCTATAATTTTTTATTAATTTTGCAAGCGAAAGCTTCAAGGGGTGTGACTTTAACGGGAATGCAATCTACGCGTTGCTTGTGAAGGCAGAGTACTTGAAGACAAGTTTCTGCAAAATATATTGTGAAAAAATTTTAGTACTCTTTGTTAATACCAAGTCGTCAAAAAATAAATGTGTTATTTTATTGTAATGCTTTTTAAAAAATCATTGTCAATTTGTGTACGTATAATTACTGTTTATTAATCGAACTTAAGTTCTTTTGTAATTCAATAATGAGGGTGTAGTTCAATTTTTAGGGCTAAAACACACGAACTTATATTAATCTTAAATCTTTTGTTAGTAAAAAACGATGACCGTTTCAGAGACTGTTATTAAATCAAAAGACGATAATATTGTAATTAATTTCGAATTAATATTGGAAATGTCAAGCTTGCGTTCCCATTTGGCGTAGTGACCACACTAACCGCAATATCTAATGTAAATTCGACGTCTCTAATCGCTAAATTCCACTGTGTTATTCTGGTGACAAATGTTTGAGGTAAAAATCAGTGGAAATTCAATAAATAATTCCACTCTACTACTCACGATCAAGTCATCATTCAAAAACTTTATAAAATCTTGCCTCGAACGCCTCTATCTCTATCCAATAAAAAAGATTGTAGAAATTAAAAACATAAATTGTTAAATTTTACGCCTTTTAAACAAATCGCTCGCTTGCCAAAAAAAAAAAAAAAAAACAAGAAAATCTAAGCAATTTCCAAGTAATCCGAAGGCGTCCCCATAAAAATTTCCAATCCTCGTCAGCAGTAGAACAGCCCCAATCACTTTCTCCCTGCCAACGCAGACAAAGACACATTCGCCTGGCTATATGTATAACAGGCAGCAACGCCGATGAGATAAATTCCGGAATCGACGAGGCGTTCAATTACCCAAAATCTCGCGCATCCGCGCGCACCTACATACGGGGATACCCCCAGAGCTCGTCGCATGTATATCATTGTCGGAAGGCGCACTCCCCCAATCGGTCGCCATATTGATCTCGTTTAAACTGCTCTCGGGTGCGGGTATACGTAACCTCGTCCACTCCCCCGCGCGCTTCATCGGGGGGTCGCTTTAATGCGCGGCTGGATGATGCCGCGAGGGGTAATGTCGAATTTCGGAGCGGCTCTCGGCGAAAGACTCGCGGTTTATTCGCTCAGTTCTGTATGACGCGCAGGCACGGCCCCCTTCGTATAGGCTTGATTGTCTTTTGTTCGCGGTGCATGGGATGCGGCGAGTTGTACACGCCGGTTCCAATTTAGTTTTATCTGGACTTTTGTTGCTTTCCGGAGAGACGGAGTTGGATTACTGTAAGACTTCGTCACGGATTTTAGAGAGGAGTCAGGAGATTTTAGAGAGAGTTTAGAAACGAGGTTTTATTCGATTTTTACTGATGACTTGATTGAGAGTAGAAAAAAGTTACAACTTCTTTTTGTCCTAAGCGGTCTGCGTGATTAAAAAACTTTTTTGGATTAATATTTATTGTGTATGCGATACTAAAATTTATTGCGAATATGTAGAATATACAAGATATTAAAATTTATAAAAAAAGTGGAAAAGTTGAAGTAGAAGTGGTATTTGGCATAAGAAATTACTTTTTTCTTTTAATTTGTTGATTATAACAGTTTTTTGAATAGCTATACTTATAAACTCAGAAAAATGTTCGCGTAAAAATTACTATATTTTACAGTAAAATGCGCAGACGGCATAGTAAGTAGTTACAGACTGACATTCTGAGAAAAGCTACTACATTTTATAGTGAAGTTTTCGTTACAATACCCTTTGATAAATTTTACTAGAAAGTTTGTTATTACTAGAAAGTTTTACTAGAAAGTTTGTTGTTAATTTTACTAGAATGTCAGTTCGTGACTACTTTCCCAAACAGTATAATAATTTTTGTTAAACATTTCTCTCACTGTACTTATTGTCAAATTTAATACTTTCGTTTCACACTTTTTTTTTATAAAAAAACTTCAATTTTTCCGTTCACCGATAATTAGAAATTATAAGAATGAACTGCGATTATCCTCTTATTATAATTACATTTAAATAAATATTTTGTTCAAATCGCATCGACCGCAAAGAGGAACTAAAGATAATCAATGCCGATCGCAGAGACCTTGAGACGCGCGAATAACGAAAATTCGCCGCGAAAATAAAAGCACGTCGTTAAAATCCGGAACGCCGGCGCTCGATTTTTCAATAAAAAAAAAAAGAAAATACCTCGAATATGTTTTGCTCTTTAGTCTCGCGCGCCACGCCATAACGCGGCGAAGTGCCGGCTCTCGCACATGTGAATTGGCCGCACAAAAGGCACATTTATGCGACGACAGCCTCGCTAAACGTAAAAACAACGTTGCAGGCTCGAAGGCCTTTGGATGCATACGCTCTCGAATTATCGACAGGCGCATTTGTCACAGCCCCCGATTAGTTAATCTCCTGCCACGAGGCTTTATTTTTAGATTTTCGGCGTATTGTTATTTATAAAGGGCAAACATCAGCGCGAGTGCTTTAGGAATTTTTCGGGGTAATTGTTAATTGTTGACGCTGCCAAGTGTTTTATTTTATTTATAAGATTAGAGTTACGTAAATTTGGATTGTACATTTTTTTTAGCAATTTTTCTTGTACTAGCTTAACATTTTATTGATGGAATACTATATCGATTATATGTGATGTGATGTTATACAGCGCAAGACTGAGAGTATTTAATTACAAAGTTTTACGTTCAAAATTATGTTAAATTGTTCGTAAAATTAGGAATTATTTTGGAAAAATTACGGTACATTTTATTTGCATCTTGTATAAGTTGTAGTTGTACATTTCCTGTAAAACCGCATCTGAAGATTTTTATGAAAAATCTGAAACTTAAGTATTTGAAAATTAAGTTCTACCTTAATCTTTAGAATGTAGCAAAATCTTCTTCATTCATAAAACTTGCGTATATTTACGCTATAAAAGCAGATTAAATAAATAAAATAAGGTTTTACTACATGTAGTTAAATTTCATATTAATATCATTTAATAACACATTAATTTTTTTTTTCTCTGCGTCCGGTTATGCCAGACGTGCATTTGCACCTTTATGTTGCAATATCTGTACTGCAGCTGAAAAGCCTAATGAATATATTTTATTGAAGGTCAATAAAATAAGTGTGTCACAACTCATAATAAAAGAAGTAACGACATGTAACGTACGTATTACAAGTGGCAAAAAATTATATACAGCACATATTGCGTCGTACAAGTCACGTCCTCACTGCTATCTTTTCATAAAAATCTTACAGTAAAAAAATATACAAAAAGAAAAAAGAAAGTTACAACCGCAAACAAAACAATTATTTCCTATAAAATTGTCTTTATAACTACAAAAAAAGCGTAAAAGGTATTGCAAAAACTACTATCTGTAAGTGAGAGCGCGATCACAGACTGGACTCTCGGATAAAAATTACCATACTTTACAATATAAATTTTGCTTTGCGCATATAGGATATTTCTTATAATAGTATCTGAGAGGCCAGTGTGCGCTATTTTCCCATACAAATAATAATTTTTATAATATTTCTTTCTCAGCGTAGTCAAAAATAAAAGTTTGGTACTAAAAATCACAAAAATAATACATAGCATTCCATCCGTAAATCTTCTCGCTCTAAAGAAACAATCCGCACCGTAACACTCCTCGTATAACTCGACCAATAAACAATTTACAAAGCAGCCTCTTAAATTCGCCGTAAAGTGCAGCAAAAAAAAAAGCGCATCGCCTCCCTCGAAGGCAGGACCGGCGATGAATCACGCCGTGGAAACGAGCGCGACGCCGCTTAATTTATGTAATTGCCGTTAACGCTCGTGTGACCCTCCGAACCTCGATTGTTCCTCTCCCGAAGTGCCTGTCGCAATCGGCTCCCGTGCGGATGCCCTTGTGGTCGCATAATACCACCGTGAGCTAATATAAGTATGTGCGAGAGAAAGTGCCGCGGGATCGCGACGAGTGTACCTGTACACTTTGCGTGCGAGTGAACCTCTCATGGAAAACGTCCGATAGTACCGAGAGGAGAGATTTCGAGAGATAACCGTATACGGTGAATCATGCCGGTGGAATCGGACGTTCTTCGCGTGACATAAATCAACAAACGTCGCGGGATCCATCGGAAGAGCGAGAGAGAGGGACCCGCTGTGCCAAAATAAATATAGACGATTTTTTTTTTCTTTTTTAGAGTTCTTTTCGCCTCTTAACTCTTTTTTTTTTTTGTAATGTTCCTTAAGGAGAATTGTTTTGACGCGGACGAGTGGTTGAGTGGTACTCTCTCTTTTTGATCTCTTTTGTGGGCACAGAGAGACATTATATTTGGCTTTTGCTCGCCTTTTCTTTTTTGTTAATAGAAACTTCGTTTAGTTGATGGATAGATATTGTGTTCGTTTTTTTTTTTTTTTATTTATCTAATGCGACTGTTATCGACTGTTATGTTTATAATTAATTTATTAAATATAATTTATTTGACCTTTTTGCTAACAGAAAATTCAAGTTATAGGAAAAAAGTGAATTTGCGGTGTATTCTATAGAATTTAAGGAATTATCGGTGGAGTGGATATTGTGTTTGCTAAATTTTTTTTATTTATATAACGCGACCGGTAACTTAAGTTAATAATTAATTTATTAATGTAATTTATTGGCGTACTGTTGCACGAATGTTAAATATAGTACGATATTAAATGTACAAAGAAGAAAATTTAAAATTTTTAAGACGTTATATTTGAATTATCATATGTATTAAGAAAATTATATTTTTTAATAAGATATTAATTAAATGAGCTAATTGAAATAATTTGTTTACATTAATGAGAATTTTTAGTGTATTAACATTCATTTTAAGATTCTTTTGTTTACAACAACATTCTGAAATTAACATTTTCATTTCATTTTAAGAATAACAATGATATGATATGCAAATATACACAATAACAAATTGCATTAAATATAAGCTTACTACACGGAGAAGATTTTTCCATTAAAAATTACTATAGTTTTACCTAAAGCGCGGACAAACTGGAACTATAAAAAAAA